>SSNP01000075.1:1645028-1655932 GCA_006937955.1 Pachypanchax playfairii | reverse complement strand
GCTCTACTTTAAGTCTTTAAATGAGGACAGCAGGTCTATATTAAACAAAGTAAACGACTGGAGCAGAGAACCGATGTTCTCTATAAGAACGCAGGATAACGAGGTAATCCTGCTTCCTGTGAACAGGTGTGAGCAGTGATGAAGGGACGAGAGTCCTGATGGAGTCTGGATTAATATTCTGGTTTAACACAGTAACATCAGCTCTTGCTGTAATCCTCACTGTCCCGTTACTCTCCGTCCATCTGGGCTCTCGGCTCTTCGTCCATCTGATCATTTGCCCTTTGACCTCCAGCTGATTCTATCTGCACCTTCTGTTAGTTTATTGTAATTGTTCTCATGATGAATTGTTTTATTTAACGTCTTTTGAAGCTCTTTGGATCGTTTCAGTTCAGCCACTCGGAGCGTTTCATCTGTTTTAGTCACTGATCAGTTCGTTCTGATTTCTGAGACGTGTGAGAAACAAGTATTTGTGTTTTTGTTCATGTGCCACTTTCAGGCTGTGTGAGTTCTGCCTCGGTATCTTTTACCCTGCTGCTGTTGCAGAGGGAGCAGATTTGGGTTGTTATGTAACTCTGCAGCTTGAACTGTAGAGCAGCTTTATTTAAACACAGAAGATGTTCATAGAAACCGTGTTAACTCTAAAGTGACTCACCCTGAAGCTAATTAACCTCCCAGAGAGACTCAGAGTCGTCCTTCACTTTCTCATCGTTAACACAGTTTGGCTTTTTCTCCCATTTCTGTTTGTATTTGTTTTTATACTTTGTAAATTCTACATGGATCGATTTAAAGTCCATATGGAACCGATTCTTCAGAGGCTGAATAGAAAGAAAACTTCTGAAAGTTGAAGAAACCCGAAAGATAAAAGAATTTTCTTCCTCAGACACCAACACGCCCACAGTTTTACTCTTACATAGAAAAGTCTGCAGTTTGTACATATTTATTGAGATTAGCTGACTGTGTGTTTCAGCAAATGTCTGTTTGTGAAAAAAGAAGAAAGTTACTTGAAGAAAAGACATTATAGTGATTATATTGTTCATGTGAAACACTGGACATTCCTTTCTGGAAGACGTTTACCCGTCTGTTCACGGACCTTCAGTTTGAAATAACTTTATTTACTTCAGTTTGATCACAGAGGGCAAAAGGTCCTCTAGAAATCTGCCTCTTTATGTAAACCTGGAACAAACAGACACTGAGACGCTGACAAGCATCGTCCTCCTCATTTAACCTTAGTGACACGAGAGTCCATGAGTCCTCATGAGTCCCGATCAGGGCTCAGGAGTCCCGATCAGGGCTCAGGAGTCCCGATCAGAGCTCAGGAGTCCCGAAGGAGTCCCGATCAGAACTCAGGAGTCCCGATCAGAGCTCAGGAGTCCCGAAGGAGTCCCGATCAGAACTCAGGAGTCCCGATCAGAGCTCAGGAGTCCCGATCAGGGCTCAGGAGTCCCGATCAGAGCTCAGGAGTCCCGAAGGAGTCCCGATCAGGGCTCAGGAGTCCCGATCAGAGCTCAGGAGTCCCGATCAGAGCTCAGGAGTCCCGATCAGAGCTCAGGACTCCCGATCAGGGCTCAGGAGTCCCGAAGGAGTCCCGATCAGAGCTCAGGAGTCCCGATCAGAACTCAGGAGTCCCGATCAGAGCTCAGGAGTCCCGATCAGGGCTCAGGAGTCCCGAAGGAGTCCCGATCAGAACTCAGGAGTCCCGATCAGGGCTCAGGAGTCCCGAAGGAGTCCCGATCAGGGCTCAGGAGTCCCGATCAGGGCTCAGGAGTCCCGATCAGAGCCCACAGGTCTGGATGCAGAGCCCATTCACCTTGATCAGAACCCGGTGTCGGTCTGTTCCAGGTCTGATGATGTTCTGGTGAGTTTGGACAACAGTGAGTTGCCTTTAAAGGTGGACTTGGTCATGTGATCCTGCCACTCACACACAAGGTGATTCTCTTTGAATTCAGAAAGTTGGAAAAAAACATCATATATTTTCTTTATATTTCAGTAAAACAAGTTTCATTCATCAGATTAAAAACATCAACAAGCTGAAACATGAATCAACACAAGCAGGAGAACCGGAACCAGCAGAGGAACCGATTCTTCTTTTAGAATCACATGCTGAACGATTATTTATGTTGAACCAGATCAACATTAAAACCCACCAAAAAGCTGCAGCTCCTTTAAATTAATTGTTGACATTTTTAACCAGTAAAAAACAAACCAACTGAAATTAATTATAAACTTTTATTCTGTTAAAGTTTCCAAATAACTGAAATCCAATAACACATTTAGATATTTAATGAGTCAAAAATCTGGAAAAATATCAGAAAAACAAACAAATTTTGGCATCTGACTTTAAATCCTGGTTGTATTTTCTTCTTATTAGATTTAACTTGAATGTTTTTATTTCACAACATAAATCAGAAAAAAGTTTCATATGTTAAGAACAACATGCTAAATAATCATATATGTTTAATATGTATAAGATATATTTATTTAATTATTAAGAGTTTTTGCATCAAAGATCTGGAGCTTCTGTTCAGCTCATAGATAATAAACTTTTACTTTAAATATAACTTGATGTTTATAGTTTAGATTTCTTCAGATCAATAAGGAGCCAATCAGCTGATGAGCTGCTCTGATCACTGATCAATACCAGAAGTTTTAAACAGTTTTTAAATCTGTAACATTACAGTAAAGAAACACCTCAGAGATTTAAAATGAGTTTTTATCAAAATGTTTTTACTTTATTCATTTTCCTTCATCAGCCTACAGAAGATTTTAGGTTTTTTAGAGTTGTAAATAATCTGGATTGATAAAACTCAGGTAACAGGATGAAGACAGAACAGAAAAATATCCTAAAAACAACAAAAAACAAGTCTTTTATTGATTCAGACATGAAATCCTTCTGATCGGTGAACTTCATCCGACTGTTTTTCAGATTATTTATGGTAAAAGTGTTGAATCATGTTAAACTGCCGAGGATCCCTGTGAGTCTGCAGAGTGGCGTCACGGTGCTGAGTCTTCCTTTAACTTGCCTGTTGTTGCCTTTTCTTTTTATTTCTGTCTTTTCTTATAAATAATTAAATGTAGAAGAATAAAAACATATCAAAGTTAGTCTGAACAGACTTTTTACTGACCTTCTTTGGATAATTTCAGCTATAACAACTACTTTTAGGGATTTTGTCAAACAGCTTTAAATGAGATTAAAATTCATTTTTCTTATAAAGAAACTGGATTTTTCTGTAAATAATGTAAGACTTTAGTTTTGGGTTTTTTCACTAAATGGGTTGATTATAAAATCAAAATGGAAAAAAATCTGATCACGGCTGAATAATGCACCATTTCATTTTTGAAACATGAAGTTTGTTCTGGAATCAAATCAAATCTCAGTGTAAATAAAAAGTCCAGCAGCTGTTTTAAAAGATTTTGTATTTTTTTGTTTGTCTTGTTTACGATGGATTTCACCATCATTTGCAGGTTTATGACGGCTGTTACTCGATTCGCATGTTTACGATCTGGAGATTTTAACTCCGGTTTTATTTCAAACCAGATGTTTTTTACATTTTATTTAAAATGTTTACTGATTCTTTTTTTTTCTATATTTTGGTTTGTTTTAATTGTCCAGCACCAGTTTTATGCCAATAACACCATGTTTGTTCTGTTAACAACAAAATGTCAATAAAAATGAAGACTTCATCGCCTGAATCGGGTTTGTTTACTGAATGTATTTAAACACAGCTGTGAACATCTGGATTCTTATGGAGGTTTTCTGGGCTCGCCCCACTGGAAGGAGACCCCCGGGCAGATCCAGAACCCCTGGAGGATCATATCCTGTCTGAATGTCATGTGTGTTAGCTGGTTTGTTCTGAGTGGTTATTAGTTCAACTGTCTGTGAGTCCTCAGCAGCTTCCTGACAGGATCTTCCTGACGACTCGGAGTCTTGATGTCCAGCTGTCTTCTGAGGAACTGGACTGCAAGTAGAGTCCACCTCCACTTTGTTTCTTTAAAAATGGGATTTCTTTTATTTTCTCTAAGTGGATATTTTGTTGTGCAGATGTTTTTATCTGATGTTTCAAATCTGGTTCTGTAAGTTCTTCAGATCATGTCGGATCCGTTCTGCTGCACATGATTCAGTTAAAGATGGAAATCAAACCTTTCAAAGGTCACACAGACGCGTGTCCTAAATAATTAATCACGTCTCCATGGTGATACATCTGATGGTGGTTTTAAAGAGTCGTGGTCGGGATTCAAACAGCAGCGCACAAACAAACCAGTTAAAAATACAGAACAGAGTGAGAACGTTCTGCACGTCTGAGAACACAGAAAATAAAACAAATAAAATACAATAATGACATCATCATTACAAGCAGATCATTAAAGCTTCTGATTGATTCGTGGTTTCTGGGCTGGAGGACTGAGGACTTCCTCTCAGGTAAAAAGGTGATCAGGACGACCCAGTATTAATCACCTAGAGTTCAGTTTTAAGGATCCGGATCAGTAAAACCTGCTTTTCTTTCTCAACGTGATAAAAAACACACAAGAAACTTTGAACTGTGACTGAATTCTTTAGAACTTTAATAATATTTTATCAGCACAGCTGGACAAGTTGGACAAGTTGGACACCTGTTTTGGTTTAACGAAGACACATTTGATTTAAGAAGTTATAAAAAGAAAATACTGAGAGTTTCATAGTTAAACAGGAGCTACATCTTCACCAGCAGTCGTTCTCCTAGTTCCAACATGTGAAGACATCATAAGCTTGAGACAGACGTCCTCTCGTGTCTCACCTCTGTGTCCCATCCTGGTCCTGATTATTTCAGGTGTTTCTCTGCTCCAACACACCTGAATCCACAGGTGATTCTCCAGCTGCTACAGAAGGTGTTGATACTCTGAACGATGGAAACATGCAGGATTCTGACCTTCCAGAACCAGAACTGGACTCCCCTGAGGAAGTGGGTGGAGTTTACACACCAGGTGATGTATAGACACACTGCTCTGCTCTGTGTGTTGTCTGTTGATAAAACATCTGATTTACAGTATTTTTATGTCTCTGTACCCATCAGTTCGGTCAACAATCATAAATTCAGATAGTCCCTGACTCCTCCCCCACAGCGTGTCATCACCAGTAGGTAAAGACATGACGCCACAGTGGGAGGAAACATGGCAGCACATGCCTGATGTGGTCATTATCAGTAAACATTCATCCTCACATAAAGTTTCATCACTAACAAAATGAGTAAAAAGAAACTTAACAAGATGATTTATTCAGCAGAAACTCAGAACATTCATCTTCAGTTTGACTTCAGCTGATTGATGAAGAAACGAACCAATAGGAGCGCAGGATTCTTCAGGTAACTCCTCTGAGCGAGCATGATGGACTTCGCTGTCTGAATGCAGCATCGAGCCCAAACGTTTAATACCAGTTGGTGCACGAGATCATGAAACACATGTTGTCCACCTTCCTGTTTCCCATCCTGCACTGGGGCAACTCACCTGGAGTGTCTGAAAGAGAAACGTTTCAGAATCACATCAACCCACCAGACACGCCCTCTCAGAACGTTCAGCTGAAAATACACAGAACATGAAAAGTTCTCCAATATTTGTGTTTTATTCATCAGTTTAATGTAAAAAGAAACTAAAACTTGTTCTAGAGAATCTGAGTTTAATCCTGAGACATGAGAACTTTTATTACTCTGTGATACCTTCACACACTGAGTCCGGACTTTTATCAGACTCTGGATGTTTTTCATCTTCTTCCCGCTCCTCAGCCTCCTTCTCGTGACTCTGATCTCCACCCATCGTCAACAGCAGCTCACACCTGGATTAAAAACAAGCAGGTACGGTGAGCGTAAGAACAACCAGCGTCTGTTTGGGAAACTATTTCATGATGATTTGATGTCTGGATGAAGGACGACGTTACTGATCAGCTGTGTAAAGCATCCCAAATGTAAGTGGGTTCAAGGTGCAAAGAGGGGGCGGAGCCTACAGAGCTGATTTTATACACTCACACAAAGAGCATTATAGCCTAAAACTATATCTGTCTTGTCACGTGAGGCGTTTCTGTGTCATTTCAGCCGCTCCGCTCTCTGGTAACCTGTCAGATTTCTAATCTTTGTAAATCACGTATTTCTGATTGTCTTCAATGTCCCAACTCTTTTGGAATTGGGGGGGGGGGGCTTGAATGATCATGTCAGTGGAATTATTTACTGTTGCACTGTTGAAAAAAGCAACTTCTGATTGTAACAACGCATGAGACATCACAGAAGTCTGGATGTTAAACAGAATGTTAGAGACAAAACATACAACACATTAAGAGGAAGTCCAATAACCTTTTAGGATTTAAAGCAGAACTAAGTAAGTTTTTTCACCTCAATAAATGTTTTCTAGAGTCCCTGTGGGGGTAAACAAGGACTTGGCGGGGTGATTCGTGGGTCCCTCCCCTCCCTCCGGGGTCTGTGTCCTGAAAGCAGCACTTGCAACTTTCAGTGGATCGGACCCGACTAATCTCGCGAGAACAAACCTGCTTTACGGCACTCACACTCACGTACATAAATACAAGCATGAAGCCCTTGCCGTTGTTAGCAACGCCACCCTTAGGAGCGCAAAGATGACAATAATACTCACCTGTCGAGACATTTTCTTGGTTTTGTTTTTCTTTCTTCTTGCAAAAGCGTTCTCTGCGCGTTGTTGTTGGGGGGGCGGCGGCGGGGTGGAGGGGGTGAGGGGGGGTCTGCGGCGGGGGAACGTTACGACAGTGAGCTTTCACAGGGGACCAGTAGGGGGAGAGCGAGAGCAAAACTTACTTAGTTCTGCTTTAATGTGTCCCACCAGAACGCAGTACAAGCAAGCTGCCAGCAGAGGGCAGTATGGCACCAGAGTGCAGTACAACCAAGCTGCCAGTAGGGGACAGTATGCCAGAAGAGCACAGTATTAACAAGGAAAATTTACACAGCAAGAATAGATATATAGAAAACTGAATAAATAATAAAATAGCAGCAGAGAACAAAATTGCTAGCAGAGCTCAATACAAAAAGCTGCCTTCAGAGGGCAGTATGCCAACAGAGAAAATATAACTAAGCTGCCATCAGAGGGCAGCAGGGCGCAAAATTGCCAGTAGAGCACAGCTCAGCCAAGCTGCCAGAAGAGGGCAGTAAGCTACCAGAGCACAGTATAACCAGGCTGCCAGCAGAGTGAAGTGCAAACAAGCTGCCAGTAGGGGGCAGTATGCCAGAAGAGCACAGTAAAAACAAGGGAAAATGACATAAGTATAGATATATTTTAAAAATTGAATTAATAATAAGCTAGAATTCATTACATGAAATTAAAAAAACAATTCTTTTATTTTAAAATTACCATTTACTTTATATTAACTGATGATTTATATCAAAACCATGAAATGCACTGTTTTCAATTGTAAAGTGTAATGACTCATGTGAACTACAACAGTACAAAAAACTGCCAGCAGAGGGCAGTATGCCAGCAGAGCACAGTAAAACCAAGCTGCCAGCAGAGGGCAGTATGCCAGAAGAGTACAGTAAAACCAAGCTGCCAGCAGAGGGCAGTATGCCAGCAGAGCACAGTAAAACCAAGCTGCCAGCAGTTTACACAGCAAGTATAGATATATAAAAAAAATGGAAGAAATGATAAACTAGAATTCATTACATGTAATAAAAAGCAATTCCTTTATTTTAAAATTGCCATTTACTTTATATTAACTGAAAATTTCTATCGAAAGCATGAAACAAACTGTTTTCAATTATAAAGTGTAATGACTCATGTAAACCCCAACCAGGAGACTCTTTATGCCTGAATTGCCAGCAGAGCGCAGTACAAAAAACTGTCAGCAGAGGGCAGTATGCCAGCAGAGCAGAGTAAAACTAAACTCCCAGCAGAGGGCAGCGAAGCGCAAAATTGCCAGCAGAGAACAATATAAAAAACTGCCAGCAGAGGGCAGCAAAGCACAAAATTGC
This sequence comes from Pachypanchax playfairii, assembly GCA_006937955.1. Lineage (NCBI taxonomy): Eukaryota > Metazoa > Chordata > Actinopteri > Cyprinodontiformes > Aplocheilidae > Pachypanchax > Pachypanchax playfairii. Next base: position 1,647,977 of record SSNP01000075.1, on the reverse strand, counting down.
CAGAAGAGGGCAGTACAACCAAGCTGCCAGCAGAGGGCAGTACAACCAAGCTGCCAGCAGAGGGCAGTACAACCAAGCTGCCAGCAGAGGGCAGTACAACCAAGCTGCCAGCAGAGGGCAGTATGCTAGCAGCTAGCTACAACCAAATCAGAGAACCCCCTGGTGTTCATGGCGCCCCCTGGTGTTGTTTAAACAAGCCAAAGACGGACAAATCTGACCCTATAAATTTGGACAGCCAGGTGACTGAAAACTGGTTTATTAAAANCTTTTATTTTAAAATTACCATTTACTTTATATTAACTGATGATTTATATCAAAACCATGAAATGCACTGTTTTCAATTGTAAAGTGTAATGACTCATGTGAACTACAACAGTACAGAAAACTGCCAGCAGAGGGCAGTATGCCAGCAGAGCACAGTAAAACCAAGCTGCCAGCAGAGGGCAGTATGCCAGCAGAGCACAGTAAAACCAAGCTGCCAGCAGAGGGCAGTATGCCAGAAGAGTACAGTAAAACCAAGCTGCCAGCAGAGGGCAGTATGCCAGCAGAGCACAGTAAAACCAAGCTGCCAGCAGAGGGCAGTATGCCAGCAGAGCACAGTAAAACCAAGCTGCCAGCAGAGGGCAGTATGCCAGAAGAGTACAGTACAAACAAGGAAAAATTACACAGCAAGTATAGATATATAAAAAAAATGGAAGAAATGATAAACTAGAATTCATTACATGTAATAAAAAGCAATTCCTTTATTTTAAAATTGCCATTTACTTTATATTAACTGAAAATTTCTATCGAAAGCATGAAACAAACTGTTTTCAATTATAAAGTGTAATGACTCATGTAAACCCCAACCAGGAGACTATGCCTGAATTGCCAGCAGAGCGCAGTACAAAAAACTGTCAGCAGAGGGCAGTATGCCAGCAGAGCAGAGTAAAACTAAACTCCCAGCAGAGGGCAGCGAAGCGCAAAATTGCCAGCAGAGAACAATATAAAAAACTGCCAGCAGAGGGCAGCAAAGCACAAAATTGCCAGAAGAGGGCAGTACAACCAAGCTGCCAGCAGAGGGCAGTACAACCAAGCTGCCAGCAGAGGGCAGTATGCTAGCAGCTAGCTACAACCAAATCAGAGAACCCCCTGGTGTTCATGGCGCCCCCTGGTGTTGTTTAAACAAGCCAAAGACGGACAAATCTGACCCTATAAATTTGGACAGCCAGGTGACTGAAAACTGGTTTATTAAAAAAATCTAACTTAAAGTGGAATATTCTGATATAATAAATGTACTTTCACTGCATTAAGAATGTAAATGAAGTCAAAGGGCTGTTTGGTTTTAATGGACAATTGATTGGTGCAGTAACTTTATTCTTATCCTCAGTCAGGATTTAGACACGTCGTCCATCTGTCTGAGCAGCGGGACTGAAAATCAGACTACAAATAGCTCCATTCTCTTTATCTAAAAGCCATCAGCTCCAGACAAGCTGCTTCTGACAACTTTGATCTGAATCCAAAACCTTAATGTCACAGACAAACAGAGCGCAGCTTCCCAGGTGAGACTGATGCTGATTCTGCTGAGCATCATCACCTGACGACAGACTCACATAAACAACACAAGAACAAGTCCAACGTCCCTAAAAGAAAAGAACAAACCACAAACAGACGGAACCAGAAGCATCAAACCCACCGTCAGTGGAATGAACAAGATCACCTGAGCAACATTAACGAGTCCGTTAATCTGTGTTTGATTCATTCTTCATTACATTTCATCTTCTTCACTCAGTGTCAGAGAGGATCTTTAATACACGAGCTGCTCCTGAAGACAAGTGACGTGCACACACACCTCTACACGTACAGTATGTGAGTGTGCATGTCTGTGTGCCATGGAGAATCTCTCATAACTTGCACAGAACGCTGCAATAGCGAAATACTTTCCAAAACATTATGACCTTTATGTGTAATCACAAAACGCAGGTGAGGTTTAATGTGACGTTTCCCCGTGATTTGTATCTGTCACAGGACGGACATGTTTGTTTACAACACTGAGAGCTCCGCCCACACAGACAGGAAGAAGAACCAACACCGAAAGTTGCTCTGAGGACCCAAATTAATGTCATCCCACCTAATCGGGCCCTGGCCGCCCGGGAGGCCCGTCCGTCTCACTCAGCAGCCGGTTCCGATCAGTTGACAGTGTTTCCAGGCAGAACCCCGAACGACGTGTCAGCGGAGAGGACGACTAAGATCGACTATGTGGAAGAGGTATCACTCCGCGTGTTAAGTGTAAACTCAGTGTGTTCCAGGAGGTTGAAACTCTGAGTAAGTTAAGTCTGAGTTTAAGGAAACCCTGAACTTTCTGATTCAGACAGAGAGGTGTGGCGACACTCCGTCACCTTTTAGAGGGTTTCACCTGATGAGTGACGGTTACCTGGTGATCTGTCTCTTTATGAAGGACCTCCAGGTTTGAGATCAGTTTGTTGGGTTTTCTCCTGGTTGCCATGGTGAATCCAGGTATCACTCATGTTTAGGTTGAACTCAGGATGAAAACAACTGTTCCAGACTAGAATTAAAACCCTGCTCAGACTAAGTTAACACAGAGTTAAGGGGTAAACTCAGAGTTTGATGACCCTCCTCTCTGAACCCACCTGCTGGTTTGGGTTCAGAAAACTTGATATACCACATGTTGACTTTCCAGGACGAAAAAGAACCCCAGCCCATCAGAACCGTGTGAGGGAGATTCATATAGGACGGAGTGATACCTCTTTGTTTCTTTAGCTGCAAAGAGCAGCTATCTGTGAGGGCTGATGAACTTCTCCACATACGTCACGCAAATAGGCCGACGTGATTGGCTGAGAGCCCCAGAACCTGACATCGGAGGAGAGATGGCTGGTTGCTGAGCAGGTTGGTGCATAGACGTGTGTGTGTGTGTGTGTGTGTGTGTGTGTGTGTGTGTGTGTGTGTGTG
>SSNP01000075.1:1559297-1635985 GCA_006937955.1 Pachypanchax playfairii | reverse complement strand
CCTCCTCATCCTATCTAGCAGCCAAAGGTCTCCTGCGAGGCGTAGACCATATAGAGGAAGCCGTCCTCGTCCCTTTCCTGCTCGTAGATCTCAGAGATGGGAGTGGAGACTGACACCATGCTGTGCTGGTTGACCAGCAGGAAGAAGGCCTGCGTGGGGTTGAGCTGCAGTCGACGCCTGGGGGAGGCGATGATGGGAAAACAGATGCAGAAATGTAACATACAGCTGCAGAAACATCAGGATGAATGTTAAATTTGATTTAATCATTGATCAGGACTGAAGGTGAAACCGTCCAGCAGCTGTACTGATAAACGTTCAGTAAGTTCAGGCCCAGTCGTTAAATGTTACTCCTCCCCCAAAAAAATATATTCTAAAAAATATTTATTCAACTTTCTGGTTTTTACAAAGTCAAATGTTCAGCTGTGAATAAGAGAAGACTGAGTTCTGCCTGTGACTCACTAAGACCAGCTTCCAGAAGAAGTGCTTTCTGATTGGTTGGATTTAACACTGAGTCTCTTCTGGAACCGCAGCATCACTGGGACATTTTAAACTTCTCACATGGAACAAAGAACCAAACAAACTGGATAAATGATCATTCAGACTCTCAAAGCTGCTCGTTTACCTGATGATCTTCACCAGCTCACTCATGTTGACGTGATCAGGAACCAGGAACTTGGTTTTATCCAACACGGGCAGCTGTTTCTCCCCCTTATACCTCTCGATGATCACCTGCAGACAAGATGGAGGTTTCACACAAACATCCTGATAAACACTGATAGAGTCAACAGACAGAGCAGCAGACGGGCAGAGCAGACGACAGGCAGAGCAGCAGACAGGCAGAGCAGACGAGAGGCAGAGGAGCAGACAGGCAGAGCAGACGACAGGCAGAGCAGCAGACAGGCAGAGCAGACGAGAGGCAGAGGAGCAGACAGGCAGAGCAGACGACAGGCAGAGCAGACGACAGGCAGAGCAGACGAGAGGCAGAGGAGCAGACGACAGGCAGAGCAGCAGACGACAGGCAGAGCAGCAGACGACAGGCAGAGGAGCAGACAGGCAGAGGAGCAGACAGGCAGAGGAGCAGACAGGCAGAGCAGCAGACAGGCAGAGGAGCAGACAGGCAGAGCAGCAGCAGCAGTGAACTTAATGAGTTAAAAACAACGTTCACTTCCAGTTTGGAGGAGAAAAGTCAGAGTTAGTTATTATTGAACTCTGTTGGTTGTGAACTGTCTGGACCAGGAGACCAGAACTTTGATCTGTATGATGTAAAGACTGTGTTGTGCAGCTTACAGGAATCTTGTTTGGGTGCTGCTCTCGGATCTGCTGGACCTCTTTGCATCGATCAGCTGTTAACAAAAACACACACAATCAATGTTTGTGGAGGTGCAGAAAGTTTACCACAAACAAAGTCTGTTCAAAGTGAGCAGGATGAAACCAGCTGTCTCTTCTTCTTCTCTCTTATTCTGCAGTTATTGATCTGAGAGTTTACAGATGATCAGAAACTCTCTGACCTAACTGATCCTCTTAAAACAGAACTGATCAAATAAAACTACCTAACTGACCCCACCAGGCTGTTTGGGTTTAACCTGGTGTGACTCCTGTCACACGGGTTCTATCAGGTTGAGGTTTTTCTGTTGTGAACTTTTCTTCACCTGCAGATCTAGTTTGTATGTTTCATTTACATGTTTCACTGATTTGCATGTTAGTTGTACATCAGCTGACGTCCCCGTCGTGTTTCCTGCTTTCAGTTTGAAACCTTAATATCATGACAAGATGCTGCATTAAGAGTTTACACACTTCAGCAGTGTTCAGAGATCGAGGACCGACACCGGAGTCTGAATTTTCACCACCAGCTGAAGAAACGAGAAAAACTGAAAAATGTGCATTTGTTTCAGACATGATGGACTTCTGGAAACTCGACATGTCTGAACGTTTTAGAGAGTCTGGTCTTTGTTCCTGTTCAGGTCTCTGAAGGTCCACCAGCATCTCAGTCAGATTCAGGTCTGCACTCTGACTGGATTAGTTTGGTCCAGGCTTCAGCTGTCAGACTTACTAACTCACATTGAATCTAGAACACTTTAGTATACAGAGGTCAAAGGTCAACTCACTGACTGTAAGGTGTCCAGATCTTATGTCTCCAGAATAAAGTCCAAACCATCAGCCCTCCACCACCGTGCCGACAGCTGGTAGGAGCTGCCTGCCCGGTCTAACTGCTCCATCTTGACCTTTAACCTACCAACTAAGATGCATTAGAGTCATTTCTCTGAGAAACTGAGCCTGATCTTCTCTCCTCTGAAGACTGGCAGCTCTGTTTCATATTTTCACCTGTGAATCATTTTTCTCTCTGTAGAATGAAACAGTTTGTAAATGACCTTTAACCCTCTCCAGATCGATGAGTAGCAGCACCTTCTTTAAGGTCTACCTGTTTGCCGTGGCGTTAACACACACACCTGTAAGCTCCAGAGCAAACTGACTGAAGAGCAGCTCACACTGATGACGTTCTTGAGCTGCTTCTGGCTGCTTAAAGTTTTGTATTTTTAATTATTTAATCACCTGAAAAGAAGATTGTTATTAAACGGTGTTTGTAAAGAGTTAGAGGTGAGACACGTCACTTCCTGTAACTCCAGCTGAACTTTGGATCCTGCAGCTTCTTACTAACACCAAACAACAGATGCTTCATGTTGACATCATGTCAGTTTCTCCGTCATTATGCAATAAACAAACTGAGGCTCCGCCCATCCGCCGCCCGTATCCGGCATCAAATTACAGCATAAATCACCTGAACACGTGTTCTGGGATAAAGTGTCAGCACATGCTGTTTTTCCTCTCAGCAAACACCAACAGCTTATCCAGTTGTGTAAAGGCTGCTGGCCCGGCGGCCTAAAGTCACAGTGACCCAGATGGCCGTTAACCTACAAACCGAATCACAGCTCCGGTCCCGTTTCATACACCGGCACCCGGTAACGACGTTTAATGTTTACTGAAAACACGTTAGCGGATAAACTCGTTTAATTTGACGCTCTGAAGCAGCTGTTTGGTGATTTCTATCGATGCTAGCTGTCAATTTGTAAACAGACGGACTGAGTTGGGTGTCGGTCCGGTTTCTTACCGAATGTCCTCCGTTGCTTGAACGGCCTGTCAGAAGGCATCTCTGTCGCAGATGTAACCGAATAAAGGCGTTAAAACTCGGTCTGAGCAGGTTCGGAGGGTCGGTCTGAAGGTCCGCACAAACAAAGCCAGTAAACTGAAGTTCTGACGTCATGCGCTGCTTTTAAAGGGGGTTCTATGGCAAGCCGATGCATCATTTATTTAATACTCCGCGTCCTTCCGATCAGGAACATTAGTCGACTACTTCATAACATTGATATAACATTTTAACCAGAAGGAATTATATTTCAGATGTAAACAATGTTCATTCTAAATAATGAAAATGTAATGTTCAGCTGAAAGGCCATCATGCTCCAATAAACAAAGGGTGATGTAATTTATTTACATAAGAATCTTGTTATTTCTAATAGGACAAATTTTCCGTTTTGATGAGTAAGAATGTCACTTGATCATAAAAGTTCTCCTGATGAATGTAAAAACAATTAAAGGTGTGGTTTAATTATATGTTACAACGACCTGCCCACACCAATTATTTCTGTCTGCTGCATCATCTGTGGAAAACAAGTGTTCAGTAAAAACTCTGATCCACCTGAAAACATCCTGCTTCAGAACACACAGCTTCTCATTAGACCTTTCCCAGATTCTGATCCCTGGATGTGTTCACTGACGTCTGAACTGAAAATAATCACATATTCCACATCAAGTCCAAACAACTGAAAATTTGAGTGTAATCATCTAGCTTAGAACATTTAATCAGATAAAACCAATTTATCCTGAAGATGTTAAAGGACTCGTATTCTGATGTAAATGTTAAATTCCGGAGCATTTTATTGTCTCATTACTCTAAAAGTTGAAGTTTAACACGAAGCCTTTGCCTTTGTTTTGACCTCGGCGTAACGTCCTCACTCATCCCAGGACCAACTCTTTGAATCTGTTGTGTAAATCTAAACAGAATTTCATATTTAAATGTTTTATTTGTAATAATTATGTTTGATGATTCTAACTGAAGTCTCGACTTCACCACAGACAGGAACTGATGATCATATCGATCATGGAAAACAACTATTTAGAAGAATATGAAAAAGTGAATCATGAGTCTGTTGGAGACACAGAGCTGCTTCTGGTGTTCACAAACAAACTTCAACACAACAGCGTTTCTTCTTTTTTTAATTAGACACTAATAACCAACAGAAAGACGAAGCAACAAACAGAGAAGTGCCTGTAGTGTCATTCACCTCTTCATTGTGTTTCATTCACAAAACATTAAATAATGAAACCAGAACTCAGAACAGACTTTAAAAAACTCATAAACAGAGAGCGACAGAAAACTGGAGACGAGAGCAATGTGGAATGATGGTACGACGTCTGCAGGGCACCTCATCGCTGAGGGAAGGATTCCAACATCACTTCCGGTCAGGCCGAAGGGTTCTGAATGACGATCAAGAAATAATCCTTATCTGTGGAGAGAAACATTGAAACTGTTAAACACTGAGGGAGAAACACCAAAAACATCCTGAGTTACATCTCAGAGACGAGGCTGAACATTACTGCTGGTTACAAGAATCAACATGAAAACGTTTATGCACACGAAGGGGGCGGGACTTAAGACTTGTACTGGAACCTGTCATTAGAGGGCGCTTATCTCCTTTGAGCTTCAGCATCTTTTTTCATGTTATTTCCAACAAAACCTGACACATCACGTTAAAACTCAGAACCAAAGACACAAGAAGAAAGACACAGAACAGACCGAAGAACAGAAAAACTCACAGTGAGTCAGACAGAACACATGACTCAAAGAAAAGAAACCATTTTAAACTGTTGAAAAATGTGAAAAGCTGAAAACTTTACAGATCTTAAAAAGGATGTTTCATTAAAAAGGGGACCAGTGGTCCATTGGACCTGATGACCGATGGACAGGCGAACCAGTGGACCTGTGGAAGACTCAGTGTTTCATCATTTTTTACTGTCAGTTGAAGGAAACACACAGACAGTCTCACCTGGAGCGATCATGATCTCATTCTTCTTGGATCGAACTCTCAGGAAGGTGAGGTCGTTCTGCGGGTCGATGTCTCGCACAGTGCTCCTCGCCTTCATCACCAGCTGGTGGATCAGAGAGGCGTACTGCACTGTGCTGGAGTTGTCCAGGGTCGTCTTGATTGGGATTCCTGAAGAGAACACGGCTGGTTAATAATCCAGCTGTTCGAGAAAAATCAGACTTGGTGTCTCATTTCAGTACGTTTCATCCTGGACTAAACGTTACTTCTTTAAACCTAATTCCTCTGAACCTTTTATAATAAGTAAACTACAAAATCCAGCTTCTGTGCTTAAACCAGCAACCCTTAACTCTCTCTTAGAGGGAAGGTTGTCAGTCATCCAGGTGATGGAGACCCTGTTCAAGGTCACTGGGTGTTTCTCATGATTGTTGAAGATGTTTCTCTTCTTCATCAGTTCAAACTGAAAAGTGCAAAGTTTCTACTTGAAGCAGCAGTGAACTAGTTTACAGATCGACCTCCTCTTCCTCCTGAGGGTTATCAAGGAGGAAGGCTTCAATTTCCAAACAGCTTATACATGTTCAAGATCCAAATGCGGGAGTAGGAAGTTACAGCATGACATGTTTAATGGATTCTTCGTCTGAGATTCCTGCACTTCATAAATATGATTTGGATCTAAAAGCTAAACAAACAGGATCAAAAACATTAACTGTGTCAGATTTAATTCTAAGAACTGGTGTTCTGCTAAAATCTGTTTCCATATCAACAATGATGTTAGAAAGGTGAGTGATGCTGCCCTTAGACATAATAAATCAGATTTGCTGCCAATCACCCTGGGAAAAGTCAACGGTCAAAGTGCAGCATCACGTGACAGGACGACAAACAGACTGACTGAAATGCTTGTTTGTTACTATGGAAACGGATCCAACAGTGAAGAGTCGGTCACAGAGAGAGATCAAACACATGAACCAGCAGAACAACTGAAGGATGAAATCAGAAGTTTGTAAACCTTCAGCGTTGACCACGATGATCCCCTGAACGCCCTTCTGGCTCTGAATCCTTTTCATTGTTTCTTCTACTTCAGCCTGACAAAAACAAACACTTCGATTAATCAGACAAACAGAGCGAATTAAAGTCAGAACATGGTTAAACCAGCAGGATAATTAAAAACACCAGGTCTTTCTTTCATCATGTGACACACGAACAGCTGTTGCTAACCCTGTTAGCAACAACCGCTCCCATAAAGACCGGCGCGTTCACGCAAACAGAAACACGTTGATTATAAATAAAACAACAATCTCATCCTACCATTTTAGGATTCAGAAAAAACAAATCCTCAAAATCAACCTTCTCTTCGCTTAAACAAACGGAGCCGTTTTTTTGTTTCTAGGTTTGAACAACTTCCGGGTCAACTGTCGTGGTGCGTTTAAAGTCCCGAAATATGCGCAACTTTTTGGTTCATTTTTGTGTCGATTCCAACAAAACCATAAATTATTATAATTAAAAAAACTTTAAATGTTTCATAGTGCTGAAAACTGAAGCCTCACATTTTTATCAGAAGTTCAAAATAACTGTGAGATTTTTTTTTTTATTTGAAAAATTTGAAAGAGACACCGAGCGGAGATTTACCAAATAATCTTAACATGAGAAAAATGACGTGCTGGGATTTTTCCATCACTAATAATAAAAAACACAAATTTTGTCAACAAACTGGGTGTAAATACTGGATTTACTCAAAGTCTAAATTATTTAAGTCCAATTTCATCTGTAGCAACTTCAAGTCTGTCTGTGACGTTACAAACTTCCTGCAGAGTCTTAAATATCAGATATTTCCTTCTCTGAACCTCATGTCCACATGTACTTGTGTCCACATATCCCTATGCCCACGAGTCAGTTGTGTCAATGAGTCCACATGTCCAAATGTCCAAATGTCCACATGCCCATTTGTCCACTTGTCTATGTTGTCCATGTTGTTCATGAGTCCACATTCTTCTTCTTCTGGTTTTGTGGCAGGTGGCATGAAGTTACATGATGGTGCAAAGCTTCCATGTAGTGTTTGAGTCCAGCACATAAACACAACAATACAGAAAAAACAACAACAACCACATTTTATATTGATTTAATTACAGTATTGATCTCAGTTGAAATATGCATTTTGTTATAAACTAATATTTTGTTTTTTCTGTGATATATTTCAGTTTATTATCTGTTTACATCGTTATGTACTGCACTTTGTTTTTAAAGAGCAACTCACCCCCTCTAAATTATCCTCCTGCCTTCCAACTGCTTTTTATGAAAAATGCCGAGGAAGACGTCACTTTAAGAGGCGGTTCTAAAGCTGTGATTGACGTGTAGCACTTCTACGTGTTTAGATCAGCCTCAGTGTGACTCTGCCCTGTCGTAGACAGGTAACCCAACCATGATGAAAATATAATGTCTAATCACATCCACACAATCACAACCACTGCAGGGAAGTTTTTGTCCCGATTTAATTATTCTTTTACTGATGTTAGTTATTCTCTATGTCATATTGACATAGAGAATCATATTGATTGTTGTTAGCTATAATGTAGTGTTGAAAGGTGGCTACTGCATTTGAACTGTGTGATTGGCTTAAAGAGGTTCATGCCTACATCAGCATCGTCTCTGACACGCCTCCTGGAGTATAAAACCATCTCTCAGACAGACACACTCGCCCCTGCCCGCCCGTTGTCTCTAGCTTCTCACCAAAGAGCTGCAAACGGGAATTTAGAGCAACTGGCTGAAAACTACAACAAACAGAATAACTAATATCATTAAAATCTGGACCTAGACTTTATTTCACCGTAGTGATTGTGTGGATGTGATTTGTGCACGTTATATTTCTATTCAGACATTTACTCAGACCCCTTTTACTAAAAGCACAAAGATGTTTATAGAGCAAAAAGTGTCGACTTTAGCAAGTTTACATGAAAAATGTCAAAAAAGGCCCAGAAACTGAAAAGTTGCATTGGTAAAGACCCATTAATACAGTTTATTAGCAGAAAAAAGCTGCTTTGAGGCTGAGTTGCTCTTTAACACTCTTTATTTATACATTTAATTGAACATTCATGGACATGGAAATGTCATCTTTTTGTTTCATGTGATATTTTTATTCTATTTGAGTTGTTTATGTTTATTTTATGCACGAAAGCGCATGTTTTTATGCGAAAAGTCCCGGATGTTGGGCAGACCTAGCCTGTGCACGTCATCGATCACGTGACGTAATGGAGAACCAATCAAGCCTCGAATCGAAACCATGGCGAGAGTCGGTCTGTAAAATGTCTGAGGTGGAAACGGTTGTTCCTGTTCGCTGCTTGATTCACAGCTTCGCTTTAAGCGTCTCTTCACTGCTGGTCTGTCTGACGGGAGCTTCATGTTGGCAGTGATGGAACTGGACAAGATGGATGAAAGAGACTGGAAGTATCACGGAGAGGGAAACAAGAGCCTGGTGGTCTCTCACGTCCAGGTGAGACTGTTAGCATGAAGCTAATGTCGTTACTCCAGCCGCTGGAAGCTTCAGTCACTTATTCTGGTTTTAAGACCGTCAGAGAACAGTCATACATGTTCTTTACATGTTGAGGAGGTTTTACATACACAATGTCAGATACCGACTGTTTGGAGCAAAATCAGCGTCTTTAACGGTGTCTCCCCCGAATCGAGTGAAACGATTTACCGGGCCGAAAAATGACAGTCATGTGCGTTAAACCCGGCTCAGAATCCGTTAACAAGCTAAAACCGGCTCAGATTGTGTCAATAACAAAATTTAAACTTGCCAAATTTCATCAATGAAAAGTAAACACCGGCTCAGAAGAGTAGAAACCGGGTCTGGTTTGATAAGAAGAGGAAAAACCGGGTCTTTTTTGGGGTTTTCTGAGAGTATGTGATGATACCTGGACATGATTTGGATCGCTGTAATTGGTGTTTGGTGACAGCCTGAAACTCTTTCTGTTCACACCACGATCTGAGAAACATCAAGTCCACTATGGTTCTTAAGATCTGCGTGATCTGAGAGGAACTCGGAAGAACAGCTGGTTCCTTTTCAGCTGCTGGTTTTAGGAAGTGAATCTGAGTCTTCACTCTCCTCTTCCACAGATGGATCTTACAACATGTGCTGCCTTTAATGTCACTGTGTTTTTACAGTAGCATGACCACGTGTTTACCTGGAGATGGATCGTCTCTTCACCTGGTGGCAGCAGACCCAGTCCTGGTTCTGTGGTTGTATCTGAGACTTGTTGTGGAACACAGAATCTCTCTAAACAAAGCGATTAAACAAGGAAACGCTTGTTTTTTTAAATAAATATGTTGTTAACATGTTGGAGAGTGCTCGGGCACCGTGATGAGTTGATCCGTGTTGATGTTTGCTGTTCTGTTAACATATTTTCTGCTTGATTCATCACCTTTTCACACCCTCGAGTAGAATCCGACCTTTTTTGTTTCCTGTTCTCATGGATATTCTGTGTCATGTGTTCCATCTCCTCTGAACACGCACTGATGCGTGTCTGTTGGCACAAAACCTTCAGATCTGTTTGACGGTCAGGTTTGAGTCGTGACCCACCCTTTCGCTTCACACGGCTCAGTTACTATGTTGTGAAAGAACTGAGTCAGAGGTAGAACTCGTCTGAAGCTGGAGAGGCTCTTCTGACCTGAATGTTTTTATAAATCTGACCTGTAGCTGATCAGGTCCGTGTCTTGTGGACATTTAACCCTCATGACTCGTTTCTGTAAATAAACAAGATGTTGTGTCATGTGCTTAAACAGGATCAGCTGATCCTAACCGGACTCTTTTCTTCTTCCTGCAGCTCTCCAGAGTTTTACGTTTGCTCAAATATCCAGCAGAAGACTCTGAAAACCCTCCACAGGTAAACCCCAACCCAGTAACCACAACCTGATCCGGACTTCCAGGATATTAAACTAGAGTTTTAATAAGGAAAAGTGGTCTGGGTAGGCTGATGGTTCCCACATTATGTCTGGTGTTTTCCAGGTTGCTGCAGGTTTCTTGGGGTTTTAAAAAATCGAACCTTCCTCCACCTGTTGAACTGACCCGTTCTCCACCTGGTTTGGTTAAAAGGATCTGATTGGACATGCAGATAAAACCTTGTGTTTTAGTTGAATGTGTTTTTTGCCACATGATTTACCTGCTGAATTCTAAAAGTTCTATCTGGTGGAACATGTTAGTTACCGATAACCGATGTCATCAGGTGGGGTTCTAAACCTCACCTTAATGACCCGGTTACAGTCTGAGGTGTGAGGAGCAAACGGGCCAGTGGATTCTGGCTGAACAGCTGATAAATGAGCAGTTCTGATGTTTGACTCGGGCAGCAGCACAAAAAAATTACATAAAGATCATGTCACAGTGGATTTACATCCAGGTCAGGTTTCAAGATCCAGGACCAGTTCTGATCCAAATACAGTCCTGCTTAAATGCCTGATCTGATTGTGTTTAAACTTCAGATCCAGTCCCATTTAAAGACCTGATCCAGACCAGTTTAAAGACCTGATCCAGTCCCATTTAAAGACTTGATCCAGACCAGTTTAAAGACCTGATCCAGTCCCATTTAAAGACCTGATCCAGACCAGTTTAAAGACCTGATCCAGACCCATTTAAAGACCTGATCCAGTCCCGTTTAAAGACTTGATCCAGACCAGTTTAAAGACCTGATCCAGTCCCATTTAAAGACTTGATCCAGACCAGTTTAAAGACCTGATTTAGTCTCTGTATCTGAGACACAGAACCAGTCTAAACTGGATCTTTAGGGTCTTTGTTTCCTGTTTGTTGAGTGTAACAGGAAACAGGATTGTAGCTCCAACACAATGATCCTGTTTTCTCTTTGACTGTTTTTGTGGGTCTGAATTCATCTGAAGGACTCGTGACGGAGCCTGCAGACACATCTGGAGAACAAGCTGATGTTTCCTAAAGTTAGAAAGAAAAAGATCCTTTTAAAGTTTTTCTTTTTTATATGATTAACCAAAAGTTTCAGGTTCTTTCTGTCATGTCAGTTGATGACATGACAGTTTCCTGCCTGAGTCCGATCAGTTCTGGACCTGATGGTGATTAATTCTACTGCTGCTGACAGAACTCTGATGGCAGGATGTTGGTTGTTGTTGTCTAGACAGCGGAGCAGGCCTTCAGGCAGATCCAGAACATCGTGGACTTCAGCTCCAATGTGATGAGCAGCCTGCTGGGAGACAAGTTCGTCCATAGTGGGGTGAGACACACTTGTTTTATCTTCTGTTTCCTGCAGAACATCATCAGCACTGTAACAGCAGTGAAATGAACTCGGTTTGGAGTCGACGTTGAGCCGTTTTCACCCTGTGATATAAATCTTTCTGCTGAGAAGTTCTGTTTTGGACGGGTTGAGGAATGAGGGACGTTTGTTTAGATAAACTGTTTATGAGATGAAAACTTTCAACATGAAACTGGATGGATGTTCACACATCGAAACTTCAGATTTATCAACACGTTGAAGGCGGAGCCAGTAAATAAAGATGTAAAGTATGAGCCCCAGCTGAGACCTGCTGATCAGGACCGGTTATTTCCAGCTGGTTTCAGGAAGCCTGAGCTTATTAAATGTGGATGAAAATGAATCTGGATTTAAGTACAAAATTTTTTAAGTGACTCTGATTTTCCCACGATGACGACAGAAACACGAGCTGAACGTGTATCTGCATCAGCGTCCCAGCAGCTTCAAGCTCAGCTCATTTAAACATCAGAGTCTCAGAAGCTGCAACAAACCCGTCTGCACACTGATTGGATAGTTTCAGTCAGTTTCAGGAACAATAACGCTTTACAGTATATCTGTGACTGATGACTCGTTTCGCTTCCAGTCGGAGGTCGTTTGTGTTGAGGAAGTGTTTCAGGTTCAAAATGTGAATCTGGCTGAAAAACAAGTTGTGGACTCGATGTGTGTGAAGTTATTTATCCTAGCTTGAGTAAATGTTTGGTGCAGCATCTGCACGATGTTGGCGCACCGTTTGCACAGCGTCTGCATGGTGTCCGTGCGGCGTCTGCATGGCAGTGTTCTGAAACTCAAACCAGCATGTCTCTCTTCTCTGCAGGAAGTGGTCAAACTGCCGCTGGAGTTTGTGCGACAGTTATCCATCAAAATCCAGCATCAGAGACCAGGTGAGACGGAACAGGTTCCTCCGAGGCTTCAACAGATCTGATTCATTCTCCAGACAAACAGAAGGATTTACTTTGTTCTGTCTGTTTCAGCCTGGCGATGTGATAAAGTAATGGACATCTACAGCGGCTGCGCTCTGTGTCTGCCTAACCTGACATCTCCACTGCTGCATCAGCCAACACGCAACCCCCCCCTCTGCATCGAGATCAAGGTACCTGCAGGTTTCTGTCCAAACTTCTTTTTCACTGGACCTGTAAAGAAAATTAGGTTTCTTAAAAAAATTAAAATCTCCTCAGCCTTCCACCCTGAAACAAACAGAACCTTCTGACCCGTTCTGTCCCATCTGAGCAGAAAGCAGCTGGTGGTGTCACTTGTCACATCACCAAAGACACGGTTTCCATAGCAACAGTTGAGCAGCTCGGCTTAAACTATTGTTAAACAGCTAGCTAAACTATTCCAGATACCTGCTACCAAGCTGAAATTATTCACAAGTAAAGTTTGACATAAAACGTGTGCAGACGTGAGAGAAAGTCTCTCTGCCCGTCAACAGGACGGGTTTTTCATCAGCTCATTTCTCATATTTTCACTAAAATATTTGAACCGAGTTACAAACAAGAGGACACGTCTTTAGTGGAGACAAAACTTTATAATATGTCCTGAAGATTGTTCCGACTTGTTTTTATTTTTGCTAATTGGATCTTTTTTGTATTTCATACTGCTGTATTTTTGTTTTGGTCATGGAAAAGTATTTTTTTGTTTTATTTTGTTTTAGAAAAGTTTAATTTAATATACAGCTATTTAAATTTCAGTGAACTGTTTCAATGCACATGTGCTGTTGCTAGTTAGTAAAAGTGGATTTAGCCCTCAAGGCTGTAAATTGAAACTGTCTCTTTGGTTTACTTATATCTCGAGATTCAGATAAATAAATATCGAGATTTAAATTTTGGTTCATATCGCCCAGTCCTAAGGACATGTTCAATTTATTGTCCTGTTCAAAAACCTCGAGTCTGTCTGTTTTTACTCTCCTTCAGCAGACAGATGTTCCTGTAGACTGATCTGGATCAGCAGTTCTCCAGACTCACTGTAATCTGTTAGACCCTCTGAAGTTCTCGGTTTAAATCCAGTCTGTCAGTTTGAATCTGTTTGATGTTTTTCTTTGCATCATGTGGAGAATCAGGATCAAACTGTTTTTGTATCCAGCTGCTGGAACAAAGAGCCCGAAGATCCAAATTAAATCAGGTTCTTAAAGTTTCCTGTTCTGTGTCAACGTGACTTTGTTAGTTTCAAAGGTCAGAGGTCAGGAGCTTAACAAGCAGGACCAGTTTCTGTTCTGGTACAAGAAATCTACAAGTGTTTTTATAAAGAAATGAGAAACTGGATTCTGGACTTTACTGCACTGAACCTTCAGCTGTGACTCAAAACTCTGTCACACCAACAAATCACATGACTGTGTGTGTGTGCATGTGTGTTGCTTAACAGCTGTTTCTCTCTGGGTTCTCAGCCTAAATGTGGTTTCCTGCCGTCCCCCAAACACATCAGCAAAGACATCAAGACCAAAGTGTGCCGATACTGCATGCACCAGCACTACAAGGTAAAAGCTGTAAGACACTTCGTAAAACCTTCTACACGCTAACAGGATGTTCCTCCAGCCTCAGCATCGGATCTGAGCTTTTATCTGCTTCAGGCTATAAAACTTTCAGATTTACTTCCTGTTCTGTTTGTTGTGTTGGAGTCAGTCTGGGTTCTGCTGACTGCACTGAGAACATGGTCCTGTAAACTGTGGACCCACAGAACCTCGTGGTCTGTAGCCTTTGTGCTGATGAACATGGAAGCTTCAGACAGTTAAAGAACGTGTACCGGTTACCAGATGATCTGCTGCTGAGCTGTTGGCTGTGTCTGTTGTAAGATCTGTATGTAGCAGTTAGTGACATCTAGTGGTGATGTTGCAGAATGCAGCTGACTTCCTCATTCTGTTTACATCTTGTGACATCAGGATCAAACAGCAAGACGTTAGCAGGTATTTAAAACTAGTCATGAGTTACACGTCGCATGTAAAAGGATAAATACTTCTGTATAAACGAGCTTCGTGGCTCCTTCAGGGACCGTTGGACACATGAATGACAGGAAGTTGGCAGCTAGGTGGTGTTACTGTGTTCCTTTGTACTTTCCTGTTGAATCTTACATGTCAGTGTTTGTTCTGTGTGTCAGTGGATGAAGGCCGGAGCCTTTATGTTTGGATATTAGCTGCTGTTCCCTGATTGGCTGACATGCAGAGCTCTGATTGGTTGGTTGCTTTCCTGGACCAGGACGGATAATTTCCACCAACCAAACTCGGTCATGCTGTTTCTATTTTCCTGTTTTTGTTTGTTTAGACATTTTTCCTTTGGTGTTTGTGCAGGTGACCAATGGGAAGTGGAAGAGACGCAGCCTGTACTGTCCCCTCGACCTGTTCTCAGGGTGAGTTTACTGACCTGCACGTCACGTCAGGTGATCAGAAAGAAATAAAACTTCCTGTTTGTTCTCTCAGGATCATGTGACCTTCTTGACCAATCAGTTGTTACTTCCTGTGTAACCCTTCATGTGTGTTTGAGGGTGACTGAAAGGAAACGATTGTTAGCTCAGCTTTTCATAAAAAATGGAGGTCGTTTTCCATTAGAAACATCTGTCTGAAACATCTGTCTGGTCATTCTGTTAGTTTTGATCCAGATCAACTTTCACTCAGCAGCTTCATGCAGCACCATTAGAAACATCTGGTACAGATGTGGGTCCTGTGTGGTTTTCTGTTTGTAACCTGAACTCACCTGTTTATCTTGTAGAAACAGACAGAGGATGCACTTCGCCATCAGACACCTGATCGAAGAACCGCAGAACAACTTCAAAGTATTTAAGGTGAAATGAAGAACATTTGTTCTCTGTTACTTTCTGTTCTGTTTATTGTGTTGGAGTCAGTCTGGGTTCTGCTGACTGCACTGAGAACTCTGTGATCATCTTCTGTTGGACCTCATCAGTCTCTCTCATGTGCTGACCTGCTCTGCTTCAGTGTTGAGTCAGTTCTTTGAGGTCTGCAGATGTTAGTTCCTGCTCAGGTCTCTGAAGGTCCACCAGCATCTCAGTCAGGTCCAGGTCTCTGAAGGTCCACCAGCATCTCAGTCAGGTTCAGGTCTCTGAAGGTCCACCAGCATCTCAGTCAGGTTCAGGTCTCTGAAGGTCCACCAGCATCTCAGTCAGGTTCAGGTCAAACAGAGAGAACAAACTGGATCATTTGGAACCAGAATCCAGTTCAGACTCTGGAGGAAACTAGAACCAGATTAAAGAGTTTGTGTAAAAAAAAACAAAAAAAACAGAAAACTGCAACAAACCTGATTTTGTTTTGACGCGTGAGGTGGACTAAAGAACCTGTCTGGTTCTTGGTGTTGACCGCAGTGTGTTTGTGTCTCAGGGCGGTCAGTGTGTTTACAGCAGTAAGGAGGGCAGTGACGAGTCACCGGACACCAACGCTCTGCTGCATCACCTCAGACTTTACTTCCAGACCGGAAACAACCGAATCAACAGTCACATGACCTGCAAAGCCGTCCTGAACGACTTCATCCAGGTAACCCACCTCTCAGACTCTGAGTTTCTGACGACCAGGTGAAAAAACTCCACCTGTTACGATGCTGCTCTGCACATCTGAAACAGCTGGAACAAAAACCTAAAGATAAAAATGTTCCAGTGAAATTAAATCTTCTGATGCTGATGAAGTGTTTCAGCTGAACATCTTTTTGTCTGAAGGTGCTGATGAACGCACTGCTGAGCGGCGGCGGAGGAGACGGAGAACAGGTGACTGACAGGCGAGGAGAGGGGCGGAGCTTCTGTCAGGCCAGTCTATTCAACAGGGAGCGGATTCGTCACGGTCAGAATCTGTTCAGTCTACTCATGAACCCGAATCAGATGTTCTGTTTTCATTCTGCACTGTTTGTGTTCTTCAGTTAATCAGCTGATATTTTATCTGTCAAAAACCAGTTCAGAGATCATTTCATGCTCAAATCACTTAAAAACACGTCTCGTACACCAGAGAGACTTGTTAGAGAATTCTTGTTTGAACCTCTTTAAACCTGTAGCTGTTTTCAAATCTGGACCAGAACCAGGTAAAAGATGCAGCTGGAGTTGGATTCTGAATAGAACTACTGGGCTGCGTTCACAAGAAGCTTATTTTTTAGTGATTTTAAACATCTGGAGTCATTCTGACTGTTTAAAAGAGAGAAAAATGCATCAATTCGTCCGTTTGATTCCAGAACGACTCGCTCATGACTCGGGGGTTGTGATGGTGACTCACCTGTAACACCAAGCGTGTCAGTGACAGTACGTGATTCACGCCGGTACCGGGTGTCCTCTGGATTCGCTTTCTGAACCCAGAACAAAAAACCAGATACCTGTAGTTTAACATGTGCACGACACATTTACTGTGAGTTCTCCAACAAGAGGATGAGGGAGAACGTTGAGACGGTTCCTGAAAGATAAGAACTTTGTTCTTCATGGAAGACGGAGAACGTCACGTAAAACCTGTCGGTTCAACAAAAAGCAGAAAAATCCAGATTACAAAATAAGTTTTACACTAAACTGTCTTAATGAGACTTCGGTGTCAAACTGATCTGGACGTGAACTTTCCTTTTCCAGATGTGTCTCGTGATCTGAATCAGGTTGGTTCTGATGAAAACAGAACTTTTTCTAACGGGTCTGTCTCTGTGTAGGTTCTCAGGGTTTACCTAGCGACAGTGTTTTGTTCAGGATCCTTCAGACTCAGATGTTGGACAGTCTGGACATTGAGGGACTTTATCCTCTGTACTGCCAGCTGGAGAAGCACCTGAGGGACTTCCCCAAAGAAAGGTACATCTCAGTGAACCAGGAGCTGAAGAAAGTTCTTCTGACAGGTAAACCTGGTCTCTGACGGTCCCTCTTGTCTGTTTCAGGACTCGTCTCCAGATAGACGGACCGTACAATGAAGCCTTCCTGGACAAGGTGCAGAAGTGTTCGATGGAGGACGACGGCTCCGTGGAATACGCTGCTGCAAAGGTCAGAGTGTTTCAAGTCGTCCTGGAAATGTTTATTAATATAATACCAACTTTAAAAAAATCCAACGTTACGGAAGTAAAACTGAACCAAAACTCAGAGACTGTAAAAAAAAACTAAAACCATCGTTTCAATTTCAGCAGGAACTAACAGGGTCTCTGTCAGCTGCTGATCAGATGTTTTGATTATTGATCATTATCAGTGTGAGCTGCTGTGACAGCAGCATACAGGTGTGTGATAACACCAGGACCACCAGACCTCTGGAACCATGTCCTTCACACAGACCACACCCCAGTACAGATGTTTACCCAGAATGCACAGCAGTTGGTTTGAAGGAAACTAAACAAACTCCCAGCTGTCAGCACGGTGGTGGAGGGCTGATGGTCTGGGCTTCTCTTGAGACCACCTGATAGCTGAAGTTTGGATCTGACTGGGTCAGGAACCAGAACCATGAACCCAAACACAGCAGAAGAATCTGGGTGTTTTCCACAGTTTCTTCTTTTGGTTGAGAAGTTCTTCTTCTGCAGTTAAATTCATCTCCTTTTTGGATCAAATAGAAACAGATTCTTTTATTTTGTAGTATGATGTAGTTACTTTTCACTGTAATTCATCTAAACAAAAGAACTTGGTTTCATTTGGTTCTGTTTCCTCTGCAGGTCCATCAGTACCGGATCGCCATGACCGCCAAAGACTGCTCCCTCATGATTGTTCTAGTGCCGAGTGGTGATGAGGAGGAGGATGATGAAGGGTAAGTGTGATATGAATGATTTTACTTGTTGAGTTCTGCAGGTGGAGACATCAGCTGATCAGTCACCCTCCTCTTCCTCAGTCTCTCCTCTCAGAGGCGTCTCAGGGATTTAAGACCTCATCCTTTCTCCTCCTCCGTCTCCATCCTGGATTTGGACCCGAAGCCGTTTGACAGCATTCCTCACCAGCTGCGCCTGGACCAGAAGATTGTCTCTTGCTACCTGAGGACCGGTGGTGCCTTGCCGAAGGGCTCTCTGCCGCTGCTCCCGAACATCATTACAGCCTCAGAGAGGGATGACTGCACGCTGCTGTTCCATCCCGTGTGAACAAGAAGGAAGCGGCCGGCGCCGCGGCTCAGAGCCTCTTCACATTAGAGCCGTTTATCTGCGACTTCGGCTCGGACTGCTGCTGCTCAGAGATTCAGAAATCAGCTGTTTGTTACTGACTCCAGAGTGCACGTTGCCAGAAAACTCTTCAGTTACAAGGATCTGCATTGTTGTCATGGCAACAGGCTCTGTTTGTTTATGCTGTAGAAGTTTTGAAAAGGAAGAAAACAGGAAAAAAAAGAGGCTTAGATCAGATTCCTGATCAGCTGGGGAGAGGGAGACATTATTTTACCCAGAATGCTTTGTGTTCACTGAAGTCAGAGGTTCTCAGCTGAATTCTTGTTAATCTGCTTCACACTAACTGAGACGAGCTGATAAAAACTTCAGCAGGTGCCAATCGGGTCAAATGTGCCATGAAAAAATCACTAAAAGAACCGCACGGTCTGAAGGTCTCTAAAACCCGATGGATCGGAACCAAACTAGTCAGCTGACCTTGTTCAGCTGCTGCCGTATGCAAAGTGAAATCAGACAAACAGTAAATCAGTATTAGTCTCAGCTGTGACCTCTGACCTCCTGTAACAAACTGAGCTTGTTGTGGAAACGTTGTACTGTAACTTTGATTGTTGTCAAAAAGCAGATTGACTCTGTCGGTGCTTGTTAGTCCTCAGACTGACAAACGGTTCTGATCCGGTCCTCGTCTCTTTACATTTATATATCTGTTAACGTGATTCTGGATCAGCACTTCTTCAGACTTTTATTTTGGTTTTTGGTCCTTTTGAAGCCAACTCTAAAGAGACAAGGGCTGGTTTAAAACTTTTGCACAACACTGGTCACATCTGACTTTAGTTCTCACTCTGGATCAGCTGGTCAGAACGGATCTCACAGAACACTGATGCATGATGGGAGGAAGTTCTGGCTGACGCTTGATAGTCTGACTTGGATCTCAACAGATCCGTTTTTCAGAGTGATGTCACACACGAGGCCTGCAGGACCTGGTCTCACTGATCTGGTCTGAACCAGATGCTGCTGCTCTGTGTGTTTTTGTGCCATAAGTGGCTTCTTCTTCTTCTTCTTGTTTTTGTGCGTGAGTGTTTGGAGGACAGTGATGGTGCATGTTTGTTGAGTAAACACACTTTGTTACAGGCTGCGTTCACACCGAACAGACTTCACATCAGTTTCTGAGCTGACGTGAACTAGCCGTGAACTCTGGATACCTCGAACCCCTGATGACCCCAGACCAGCTCTGCAGGGTCGGATGTTTGAAAAGCCGCCAGCAGCGGCGTCAGATAATCTGGTAACACTTGACTTGGGTTCGTGCTGACAGCGTCCGCTCTGCCACCTGCATGACTCTGTCAGCCAATCAGCTGTCAAGGCCTGTTGCCTTGGAGACAGAGTGGAACGCTGCACACTGAACTTACCGTAGAATGATGACACCACAAGCAGCATGGCCGTGGCGACTCATGAGAGTTCTGATCACATGACTGCAGGTGTTGATCATTAAAACACAGCTGATCGATCCGAGAGGTGAACAGGATTAACGATTCATGCTACTAATTACTAAAAGTTAATTAATTCATTAATAATTACATAATAAGAATAACTTGAGTTATTTTGATCCCAAAAGGTTTTTAAGATTGAAAACATCTGGAGTTCCTCTTAAACAGGTTGATGATTCACAAACCGCCACCAGATGTTCTGATCCAAACGATTCGGTTCTAACACTAAACACAAACATTCAACTTTAAACTGAAAGCAGCAGGTAGAGAATCGAGTCGGATCGGATGTTTCTCTTCACTTTTAATTTGGTTTGAACTTCCTGGAGATTTAAGTTACAATGTTTTTCTTTAGTGGTTGTGGTAAAACTCCTCGTGATGGCGTCACGGCGAGCAGCCGTTTGATTGGTCGGCTGTTTGCTGTCTGAGGAGGAAAACTTACAAACTTCTAACAATCTGCGTGTAAATAAAAAAAGAAACTATTTGAAAATACAGAAGCAACACGTCTGTCTGACATTTTGTATTTAAATATTTATTTTTGTAGATTCTGACCAGCGAGTTCTGCTGTTACCGCCGTCACAGTCGCGCTCTTTCTATCTAAATAAAGATTTCTACGACACTGAACTCAGTCTTGTGTCCGTTTCATTCTGCCGTCTGAAAACACTTTAGTTACTAACTGGTGAGTTCAGCGTCCTGCAGAAGGCCGACGGCTCTGATGACAGACTCTATAGCAGCCTCAGGTCCCAGAATCCTCAGCAGGCTTTGAAAGGCCTCAGCAGCGCCACCTGCAGGCTGCGAGGGGAACAGCTGCAGGGCTGCAGACAGAAAAAATCTCTGGAATCACATCTGGCTCAACAGCAACGTGCGTGTTGGATGAAGTCATTACGTAACAGACTCACCTTGTTCCGGGATCTTTGGCAGCAGGTTGATCTTCGACACGACGGCGCCGTCTGTGGAAACTTCAACTGACCAATGAACAAAGACGACGCAGCTGCAAACACAAAGACGAGTTCAGAGACGATCAGCTGCTCGAAGTATTCGAGTTCAATCACGAGAGTTTTTACCCTGGAAGCTTGGGATGACTCAGGCTCATGACCTCTGACCTGCAGCCTTCAGGAAGAGACACGACCGATGGAAACTTCTCCTGCCGAGAAACAAAGATCATTAAACATTCAGTCATTTTTAAATCTTAATCTGTAAAGGTGGAGCCAGTCTGATAATCCATCTGCTCTCACCTGTAGAACCTCAGCAGGTAACAAAAGTTCACAGTCTTTAATCACTTAGCAGGTAACATGAAGATTCATTAAGTCTCAGCAAATCAAAGCAGAAGACGTCAAGTCAGCCTGATAGTATAACCCTGACCACAACAGAACCATAGCAGAACCACAGCTCTTAGTGTAGAAAGCTGCTGAACTGTTTATTTAGTAACTAAAAATCACACGATTCCTGAACTAACAGTTAAAAACTTTTACTGAATCTCCTGAAAGGATTCTGTCCTCCAGGTGGCGCTACAGCATCATGAAAATGAACCAGAACCAGCAGTTGTTTGATATTCTGATGATTCTACAGAGAAATCTAAGCGACGCAAAGTGAAACACCTGATTTACCTTCAGCATCCACTCACTGAGATCCACACACACACACACACACACAAGTGTGTTTTGGTATCCTTATGGGGACCGTCCATTGACTTCCATTGATTTTAGTAACTAGATTTATACCTAACCCAAACCCTTTTACTAACCTTAACCATTACTGATCTATAACTAACCCTAAGACTAACTAAAACTCTATTCACACCATACCTATAAACCTAACCCCTAACCCTAAAAAGGGGAGTCCCCCCCATGGGGACCAGGCTTCGGTCCCCACAAGAACCCTCGGACCCCAGAAAGATAGTAAAAGGCAGGAAACGGGGCCCCAGGAGGTCAGAAATACAAACCCACACACACACACACACACACACACACACACCCAAGTGTGTTTTGGTATCCTTATGGGGACCGTCCATTGACTTCCATTGATTTTAGTAACTAGATTTATACCTAACCCAAACCCTTTTACTAACCTTAACCATTACTGATCTATAACTAACCCTAAGACTAACTAAAACTCTATTCACACCATACCTATAAACCTAACCCCTAACCCTAAAAAGGGGAGTCCCCCTCATGGGGACCAGGCTTCGGTCCCCACAAGAACCCTCGGACCCCAGAAAGATAGTAAAAGTCAGGAAACGGGTCCCCAGGAGGTCAGAAATACAAACCCACACACACACACACACACACACACACACCCAAGTGTGTTTTGGTATCCTTATGGGGACCGTCCATTGACTTCCATTGATTTTAGTAACTAGATTTATACCTAACCCAAACCCTTTTACTAACCTTAACCATTACTGATCTATAACTAACCCTAAGACTAACTAAAACTCTATTCACACCATACCTATAAACCTAACCCCTAACCCTAAAAAGGGGATTCCCCCCCATGGGGACCAGGCTTCGGTCCCCACAAGAACCCTCGGACCCCAGAAAGATAGTAAAAGTCAGGAAACGGGTCCCCAGGAGGTCAGAAATACAAACCCACACACACACACACACACACACACAAGTGTGTTTTGTTATCCTTATGGGGACCGTCCATTGACTTCCATTGATTTTAGTAACTAGATTTATACCTAACCCAAACCCTTTTACTAACCTTAACCATTACTGATCTATAACTAACCCTAAGACTAACTAAAACTCTATTCACACCATACCTATAAACCTAACCCCTAACCCTAAAAAGGGGAGTCCCCCCCATGGGGACCAGGCTTCGGTCCCCACAAGAACCCTCGGACCCCAGAAAGATAGTAAAAGTCAGGAAACGGGTCCCCAGGAGGTCAGAAATACAAACCCACACACACACACACACACACACACACACACACACACACACACACACCCACAAGTGTGTTTTGTTATCCTTATGGGGACCGTCCATTGACTTCCATTGATTTTAGTAACTAGATTTATACCTAACCCAAACCCTTTTACTAACCTTAACCATTACTGATCTATAACTAACCCTAAGACTAACTAAAACTCTATTCACACCATACCTATAAACCTAACCCCTAACCCTAAAAAGGGGATTCCCCCCCATGGGGACCAGGCTTCGGTCCCCACAAGAACCCTCGGACCCCAGAAAGATAGTAAAAGTCAGGAAACGGGTCCCCAGGAGGTCAGAAATACAAACCCACACACACACACACACACACACACACACACACACACACACACACACACACACACACACCCACAAGTGTGTTTTGGTATCCTTATGGGGACCGTCCATTGACTTCCATTGATTTTAGTAACTAGATTTATACCTAACCCAAACCCTTTTACTAACCTTAACCATTACTGATCTATAACTAACCCTAAGACTAACTAAAACTCTATTCACACCATACCTATAAACCTAACCCCTAACCCTAAAAAGGGGAGTCCCCCCCATGGGGACCAGGCTTCGGTCCCCACAAGAACCCTCGGACCCCAGAAAGATAGTAAAAGTCAGGAAACGGGTCCCCAGGAGGTCAGAAATACAAACCCACACACACACACACACACACACACACACACACACAGAGAGAGACAGTGGAATACTGTAAAAGGGTGTATGTGAGCAGCAGGTGAGGGGGGCGTGTCTGGATGAATCAGCTGTGACTCATCAGCAGATGTTCAGTTCTTTAACTGTAATCAGAACCGGATCTTGACTCAGCAGCTTGACAGTTTGAACAAAACAGAAAACAGCAAGAAATAAAATCTCATAAACACGTCTGATTGTGCATCGGCACCTGATCCAGTCTGAATCCACAGTCCTGATCCAGTCTGAATCCACAGTCCTGATCCAGTCTGAATCCACAGTCCTGATCCAGTCTGAATCCACAGTCCTGATCCAGTCTGAATCCACAGTCCTGATCCAGTCTGAATCCACAGTCCTGATCCAGTCTGAATCCACAGTCCTGATACAGTCTGAATTCAAACCCCGGCTCTGGTGTTTGTGTCTTTATATTTTCCTTCCAGCACTCGGAGGTTCCTGTATCTGTTTAAGTGGATCAACAGTTCTTCGGACTCTGAGGNAGAGAGAGAGACAGTGGAATACTGTAAAAGGGTGTATGTGAGCAGCAGGTGAGGGGGGCGTGTCTGGATGAATCAGCTGTGACTCATCAGCAGATGTTCAGTTCTTTAACTGTAATCAGAACCGGATCTTGACTCAGCAGCTTGACAGTTTGAACAAAACAGAAAACAGCAAGAAATAAAATCTCATAAACACGTCTGATTGTGCATCGGCACCTGATCCAGTCTG
The DNA here is from genome assembly GCA_006937955.1 of Pachypanchax playfairii. NCBI lineage: Eukaryota > Metazoa > Chordata > Actinopteri > Cyprinodontiformes > Aplocheilidae > Pachypanchax > Pachypanchax playfairii. Next base: position 1,611,773 of record SSNP01000075.1, on the reverse strand, counting down.
AATCCACAGTCCTGATCCAGTCTGAATCCACAGTCCTGATCCAGTCTGAATCCACAGTCCTGATCCAGTCTGAATCCACAGTCCTGATCCAGTCTGAATCCACAGTCCTGATCCAGTCTGAATCCACAGTCCTGATCCAGTCTGAATCCACAGTCCTGATCCAGTCTGAATTCAAACCCCGGCTCTGGTGTTTGTGTCTTTATATTTTCCTTCCAGCACTCGGAGGTTCCTGTATCTGTTTAAGTGGATCAACAGTTCTTCGGACTCTGAGGGTCTTTTAGAGTTTATGTTTTGGTTTTGACCTCTGACAGAAAAAGCTCCTAAACTCAAGGGATGAACCTGAGTCATGTCGACAGCATAACAGACGAGAAATAAACAGGTTTAAACCGGATCTTTAGGCTGTCTGGTCCCAGCAGCCCGACACCGAGACCCTTCCCTTCCTTAGAGACTCTGACGCTGCAGCAGTAACAGGTGTTCACTCAAACGGGACGTTTTACATTCAGGAGGATCCGGGAACCGGACCAGGAGAGTCCAAGAGCAGGACAGGAGGGTGTGTTTACTTTCTAACAGCTTTTTATTTGACGTGATATGAATCTGTCTCTGACACAGTGTCAGAAACACTTCCTGACATCTGTAAACATCTGTGAACATCTGTACCTTCTGTGCTGAACATCACAGTTTAATGTTAGAATGTTCCTGGTTTCTTTCAAAAGGGTTTTTAAATTTCTGTTCCGGTCCTTTAAAAAAACAACTGAATAAAAGAGAAAAGGCTCTTCGTTCTTTCACCTCCTGCAGGTTTTTTTCCAGAGCGACGCTGGAACCAGATGTTTGTGACCTCTGACCTGCATGTGAACCTTCTTCCTGGTTTACGCTCAGCCTGCAGCATGTTGGCAGCGTCCTCACCCAGGCAGGAAGACGCATGTCAGACCTGTCTCTCTCTCCTCCACGCAGCTCGGATCAACACAACCCAACCACAGCAGACACACTCAGTGTCATCACACACACACAGACACACACACACCTCTACTGGAGCTCGAGGAGAACCAGAGGAGCAGAAACAGGTCGGAGAGATTCAGCGTGATCCTGCAGCTGCTTCAAACTGCAGGTAACATGGAGTTACTGTCTGTCTGTCCTCAGCTCCGCCCCTCTGTCTGTCTGGTCGGAGCGGAGATCCGATCCGTTAAAAACCTCTAACAAAGACTTGATGTTGTTTTGATCCAGTCAATCTAAACGTAGATGTTTTTCCATCTGTTTAAAGAACCCGTCTCAGATTCTGGTTCTCTCAAGCAGAACTTTCTCCTCTTGTTGTACGTTTTCATCTTTTCTGACAGAAAACTGACGTGGACTCGAGTGTTCGAGGGTGAATGTTAGTTAGTTTGATCTGAAACTACTTCCCACATCTGGAAACATACAGAACCGTCTACAGGTTCTGATCCAGCCCTCATGTTTTCTCCTTTTCATTCCAAGCAGCCAGATGTTCAGGAAATCTTGAATAACGGTTCTTCAGACTTTCAGAGCTTTTCCTCCCGGTTCCAGTCCAGCTCTGTGAGACGAGTCCTTCAGAACATCAGAGACTGGACAGCTGAAGCCCAAACGAAGAGTCGGCCCACAAAGACCATCTTTGTTCTGTATTGTACTGGTACTGGCATAAGTCGGGTTCGTTCCTTGAGTGTCTGGTTCTGATTTAGAGGTCAGGGTCACTTCTTTGATCCAAACTGGGTGTCTGAGTTCCTGGAACTGAATCAAGACTCAGCAGATCAAACAAAATGAACTTTAAGTGTTAATGTTTAAAGGAAGGAACCATCAGGTCCATGAGGTCCATGAACCTGATGGTTCCTTCTGATTCTGAGTTATCTATCAAGTAAAAACTGGTTCTGACCGGTTTCTACTGCAGATTCATCATCACTGTAATCTCAGTATTTATCAGATTCCACTTGAAACCAGGAACCAGACAGTCAGGAAACAAGTGAAACCCGTTTCAGGACCAGAACCCGTCTGGGTCTCATTCATCTCTCTGAAGTTCCTGCTGGATGTCTCTCCATCCAAACCTGTTCATCCAGAAACAGAGCTGCTGTATGTTTTCCATGGCTCTCCCCTCCCTCCGTTTCCCTCTCCTCTGTCATGTGAATTCTCCCTCTTTGTTTCCCATCGATGTGTGGCTTCTGATTGGCTGGGTCTGAGGGGAGGTGGGTTTAATGGAGCTGAAGTTTCAGGGTTTGAACCCAACACCAAATTAATTTCATGGAGAAAATATGCAGACTAACATGAAGAGCTGCTGGTTCTGAACGATACAATCACATTAAATATAAACACAAGAAACATTTAAACATGTAAGTGAATCCTGAAACTGCAGTTCTGTTCTGAGTTCTGATCAGCTCATCCATCAGCAGCGATAACGAGACAAACCCGATAAACAGTCTGAGATCCTCTACAGTAACAACACAGGAGGATCAAACGCTGACGTGACGTGGATCTGTGGTCGCTCTCTGTTGGAAACCAAACCAGAACCAGTTAGGAACAGACTCTCGAACCAGCACTAGAACTTCTTCAGAGTAGAATTCTACACTGCTCATCCTGACCTCATGTCAGAGGTCCAGTGTGGAACGTGGGGGGGCACCTAGTGGCGTAATCTGCACACTGCAACCAACTCAACACCTGAGCAGGGTGCAGTTTGTCCCTTCTGGGCTTCTGTAGTAAGATGATGAAGGAAAACCAGCAGATATAACCTGCAGATTCTAACATGCTGATAAAACAAAGTCCTTCTTCTGTGATAAAACTTTACTGTGAGGGTTTTATGATCTGAACCCTGAATGAAACGGACACGTTTCTGCTTCTATAAAATCATGCTAATGGTTTGACAGCAGCATCAGGATCAGATCTCTGATCAGGGAACTTCACACTGAAGCTGTTTGAAAGACGGGAAAGAAAAAAGAAAGAAGTGAATAAATTATTAGTAACTGCTGTGAACACGTTTCTCTGGATGATTTATCACCAACAAGTCGAGCAGATTTATTACAGACGCTGATCCAGAGAGCTGGCTGGATGTGCAGCGTTCAGACAGAAGACAAACAACAGCTGAGTGAAGGTGTCTGTTAGTTTTAATAATGACAGGACTGTTGTGTCAGACTACTCATTAAACACACACACTGTCAGGGAACCAGCCATTAGGAACCCTGAGCTGAGGTATATGAGGCCAGCGGCTGAAACCCACAACTCTTTTTCTGAGAAGCTGCAGCAGGTAAAAACGTTTGTCTTTTGTTTTGAAGGAAACAGATTCATCTGTTTGACTCTGGATTTAAAAGCTGGTCTGATTCTAAATGAACAGATTTAAGAAACAGGAAGTACTTTCACAAGGGAAGTTAAATATGTTTTATTGTTTCTATTCTGATTGTATGTTTTATAATAAGTGACAGAGAAACCAGCATGAAAGACAGATTCTGTACGTTCTCTTGGTTCTATGTTCTGTGATTTGAATCAGTGGGTTGAATCTGATTCTGTGAATCATCTGATCAACAAGCTAATCCTAATCTGACAGACTCTGATGAACTGTTTGTGTCTGGACTTCAGTCGTCTTTTGGAGGTGCTGAACCTGAATCTGTTTTGCTCTGCAGGGATGAGGTGGTGGCTGCTGGGGGCCGGACTCTGGCTGATGGTGGTCCTGATCGTCCCTGATGTTCAGGCCGGGGGAAGACCTCGAGACCATGACGGGGAGGGTCGTAGAGGGAAGAGGAAGAGGGATGGGAAAGGTAAGACTTTCATCCCAAGGCTGGAAGGAAAAACCTCCAACCCTGAGTTACATGTTTGTGTTTGTTAAACGTATGAAGATGATGTGACGAGCTCGATGCTGCTGCAGGTCACAGTCGGGTCAGGGAGGGGCGCTCTAGACCTCTGAAGATCAGACTGGTTCCTGGTCCAAACGTCCCAGAGAAACCAGCAGGAATCCCAGGAAACGCTGGGTTCATAAACTTTTATAAGAGTATCCAGGAACATCAGTCCAGCTACAACGTAATTCCAGGTTAGTGTGAAAGGAAACACAAGTCACATGGATCTTAGACTAAACTTCAGCTCAAAGGTGCTGATGGGTCAAGATAAACCTTCTAAATCTGGAAACAGTCTGAAAAGAGTTCATTATACTTGTATTTTTCATATTTCATGTATATTTCATTGTTTTCTTAAAGTTCTTAAAGAGTTCAAATCCTCAGCCAACTTTTTCACAGTTAAAAGTTTAAAATGCAGAAGTTGCATCAGAGACATCAGCTGATGTTTATGAGTCTTTTATAGATCGACCGACAGGTTGAATTATTTTTTAAATCAAAACAAAGACAGATGGAGTCTCTCAGGAAAAGTTCAGAGAAAAAGTTCTGCTTTGATGATTTTTTTGAACACCAGTTTCAGTTTTCTTCCCAACAGTCTGAGCAGTTCTGTGTATTAAAAAGCAGATAATTTAATATTAATTTAAACTGGGCACCAGTAAGTAACATGATTACAGCTCATTTATCTTCAAAACCGCAGGGAAAAAAAAAATCTGTGTGATTTTTAAATTAGTCGCGTTCACTTTAACAGCTTGTTAAAATCCCAACACAGTAAAACGTAAAAGGTTCCAGAAAAAGTCCAACATTTGCATGAGTGTCATGCAGGCGGGGAACAGCTGAGCTCAGAGGCGTCATCCCGCTCTCATAACAAGCTTCCTGTTATTACTGCTCAGTCATTTAATGATAAATCATCACATTCCAAAACGTGCAGAAGGAAAAACATCTGTTAGCTCCGAAACATCCCACTTTGAGAAAAGGGACAAAGACTTTAAAGCTACGAGGAAATCCGTCAGCTCGACACATTAAAGTCAGAGTTCTGTAATTAGAAGGAAGGTGGTAGAAATCTGTTCTAACAGCTGTGATCCGTTTGTTCTGCTGTTGTTGTGCTGAGAGGAAACAATCTGATTTAACACTAAATAATAAGCACTAACATGTTTACAGAGATGTCAGATCGGTTTTTAAAAACCTTCAATTTCTCAACGAATAAAAACTGAAATATGAAACTAAATGTGGAATTTTAGTTTGAAAGAATTTTTTTGTTTGAGTGACTCTAAATTTGAGCCGTTACAATAAGAACAGAACCATTTTTTCCACAATAAGAACTCCATGAAGTTTCTGTTGACAATAAATAAGTCAGACTGTGTAGCTGAAACATTGTCCAAGTTTTAGAGTCCAGACCATATTTACACACATTTTAAATAAATCATGAAACAAAGTCTGAATATGAACTAAAGTAAAAATCAACATGCTGGAGCTGGACTGTCTGCACTGAGAACACCAAAGGTTCTGGATCTTTACCCACACAAACAGAACTTCTGGTAAAATCTGCCTACTTTCTGAAAAAAATCCAACTAATTTACACAGAAAGGATTAAATCGTGTAAACAGACTTCTCACTGGCAGCAGGTAAAACTCCTCCTGCAGCTGCTGCAGACCTTCAGACTTTTGCCTTCTTTCAGATCTCTTTTGTTTTTTTATTACTTAAATGTTTCAGATCAACACATAAATGTAAATATCAGACAAAGAAAATCTGAGTTTTTATATAAAATGCAGCTTTTAAAGGATGATTTCATCTATTAAAGGATAAATCTATTCAAACCAACCTGCTCTGTAGGATAATGTAATCACATCCTGAACCTGATCTCTGGTTCTCTGGTTCNTGGTGTTTGTGATAAATGATGAAGAGTCCGACTCTTCTTCACAGAATCGTTTAGATTCAGACACACTGGAGGGTTTTACAGCATCAACGTCCCGTTTAAGGACCTGCTGCAGCATCTCAATCAGATTTGGTCCAGATTTGGTGTTCTACAGATCACTGAGCTGCTGCAGAACCAAAGTGCTCTTGAGCTAAAGATCATGAACTGATGGCTGGACGTTGTCCTTCAGGAGTTTCTGGTAGAGATCAGAATTCATGGTTCCATCAAGTCATCCAGGTTCTGAAGCAGGAACCGTCCAGACCATCACACTACAGAAGTCTTTGGGATCACCTGTGATAGACTGGTGACCTGCCCAGGTGTAACCCCGCCTCAAACCCAATGACTGCTGGGATAGACAGCAGTAACCCTGAACAGGGTAAATACTTGTTCACAGCATCGTGGTCTGCAGATGTTTTTACTCATTTAACTAGTTCTGAAGTCATCGTACCCTCGGGTTTCTGAAGTTTGTGTTTATCGCTCTCTGCTTTCCTAAAATTAAGTGTTCTTGATTTAAATCCTGTAATTTCTGCACACATTTAAACCTACAACCGCTCTGGATAAAGTAATCCTTCATTTAAACACAGACTACATCTGATCCAGCAGACCACCAGCCTGAAACACCAGAGACAAACTGCTTTGAGTCAGAACAGAAGAACCTGATCTGTAAAGTTCCACATGGTGGATTCCCGGGCCTTTTAAATTCAACATCTTCAAGCTGTCAAATGAAGCCGTTATGCAGCCACGACTCCAGCAGTGGAACGTCACACAGTTCATCTCTATTACTGATGTTAAAGTGATCAGGAAATGTTGTTTACATGGTGCCATCTCATAGTCTTATAAACCTTTCAGATTTATATTAAAACAGGGAAAATCCCAGAGGAAAAAACTAAAAATATCAACGTTTTAAAACCTGTTGATCATTAATGATTTCAAAAACAGTAAAAAGCATGAAAATATGTACTGAGCTCCTCTGAATGACAGTTCCACAGGTGAATCAGGTGTTATTTATATAAAACCCTGCAATTAACAAGGCAATAAAGAGACTGTGTGACAGTGAGATGATATTTCAAAAGAGAAAAGAAAAGCTCTAAAGTACGTGTGCTCTGGCTCAGATGACAGGGTGACAATAAAAAGGACAGAAATAATAGAGAGAGAGTATTTAGGAGAAACTACCTGAGCCTCTTTAACTACCTGTGTTTCTACAGACGTAACAAAGAGCATGCCATTAGAAAGAGCAGATGACAGACGGGACACAGTCAAAACAGACACTAAGAGCTTCTTCCTGTTGTATCATAGTGTTTTACAGTCTTTCCTACTGACTCACTGCTGCAGCCTCGTCCTGTTCAAGGTCTCGTCTTTAAAGGTGAAGTGAATTCAGAGGGAGGAGACACAAAGTCTTTATAATAAACACAAACTCAACCACACATCCAGTTACTGCAGCAGAACATTAGAAAAATGAATCCCATCAATCAGAACAGCTGTTCACTCCTCCCTCCATCCAGGAGGCCGATTCCACCCCAGACATCCTGACCTGAAGGTCCAGGTGAGTTAACGAGAGCAGAATTACAAGTCCCTGTTAACACACCTGCACTGTGAAACGGGCCTCTCAGAAGAACTGCCGTCAAACATTTACGATGAACAAACTGAAACAGCAATAAATAAATAAATACTCTACATAAAAGTTGGGCAGCTTGCTTTAAATTCTGTAGTTTTATTTTTAGAAACATTTGATATTCTTGATTTATGTGTATTATAGGAGTATTACTTCCATGTACGTCTGATCTGTTTCTACTGTTCTCTCAGACACTCCTAATGTTCCAGTTACTGCTTCTGTTTGTGATTTTTAAGTTTTGTTAAAAGAACATTTAAAATCTCTCTCTTGAATGTGTTTTAAAACAGCAGCAACAACGTTTTTATAAACTAAATCTATCAGCATGTTAAACTCTGAGTTTTATCGAGCTATGCTGGACTCGTAACTTTAATCTAGCAGACTGTCACATGACTCCTCCTCCCTTCGTGTCTCAGAGTGACTCTTTGACTTGATTCAGCAGAACAAAGTGTTGAACTGACTCGTGTGTCCGTGTTGTTTCAGGTAAGCAGGACCGGTGCCTGTACCAGGGACTGACCATGTTCGATCAGGCCATCTGGTCTCCAGGTCCCTGTGTGACTTGTCTGTGCACTAAAGGACGGGTGGTGTGTGATGAGATCTCATGTCCCATGATGCACTGCCTGTTCCCCGTCACCCCCGCTGGGGAGTGCTGCCCCGTCTGCATGGATCCAGGTAGAAACACAACATGCGTGATGTGATGGTGCAACATCCAGAGGAAACAGAGATGAATCCTGAACCTTCATTCATCCAACACACAGAGCTGAAAACACAAACTACTTCCTGAAAGTTACAGATTCTAGAATCTGGACAAAAATCTCAAATTTAAAAAGAAAATTTCCCCTGTGTAATTTTCAGTTTTCATCTCTGAAGCTTCGACATGTTGCTTCCTGTTTCCATCAGAGTTTTAAAATGTGTTGAGCTCATTTTATCAGCCGACACGCATGTTGTGGAAGTTTCTGACATGTCTGTATCAACATACAACATGTTAAGTTTAGTGTTCAGTTCATTTGGGTGGAAAACTGAATCTGAGAGAAGTACAGAGTAAACACACAGAACCAGTTTTCTCTTCCTTCAGGCTAAAATCTAAAGGTTTATCAGTTCTCTCTTAGACTCCAGATCCAGGTCTCGTATGTTCTCATGTTCCTCCCAGCAGTCAGACTTCATGCAAACTGTTAAAGGGGTTCTGGATCTACAGTTCTCCAGAGTTTCTGGAGGTCTGGCTGTTTTTTCAGTTTCACTTCTTGTACCTGACCACCTGACGAGAACTGGATCAGGACTTTGAGACTGTCATGAATTTAATTACCAGACATAAAAACAGAATAAAGATCTTTTACTTGATTCACAAAACATAAAGTTGAAATATCTTCGTAACGTCTCAGTGGAACTGCAGACGTCTTCAATGTCTCTCAACTCAAACAGATGAACTTTGTCCAACTGTGGTCTTTATGGGATCTGGTTCAGACTGGTCTACAGCAGCAATATGCTCTGTAGTTTCAACAAACTGGTCTGAAATCTGTCCGTCTTTCTGTTTACAGCACTAACACAAACCGGTCTGTGTCCTTCTGTCCATCTGTCCTTCTGTCCTCACCACATTCCATCATCTGTAGTTTATTTTTTCATTTCCTGCTCTTCTTCTCTTTATTCTTTCTTACTTTATCCCTTCCTTCCTTTTTTCTTGTTTTCCTTCTTTCCAACCTGTTCTGATTCCTGATTGGCTGCCCCGCGGCACCAAACCCCGCCCCCCCAGACTACGAGCTCAGCCATGAACTTTCTGGTGACTCCCCAGTTTCCAATGATCCCAGTGAGGCCGTCATCCCACTGACCCGGGAGGAGATCCAGAAGATTCTCTGGCGGGAGGAAGAGGAGCATCGTGAGGAGGAAGAGCGCCTGAGGAAGAAGGATGAGGCGAGGAGAAAGAGAAGGAAGGAAAGGAAAGAGCGTGAGGAGATACAGAGAAAGATAATTGAGGAAAAGAGGAGAGAGGAGGAGGAGGCATTGAGGCTGCAGGTGGAGAGAGAGGAGGAAGAGTGGAGGAGGCAGATAGAGGAGGCAGAGGAGAGGAGACAGCAGGAAGAAGAGAGGAGGAAAAAGGAGGAAGAAGAGAGGAAGCAGAAAGAGGAAGAAGAAAGAGAAAAGGAAAGGAAGCTAGAGGAGGAAAGAAGGAGGCAAGAAGAGATACAGAAAGAACTCCTGGAAGAAGAGGAGCAACAGAGGGAGAGGAAGGAGGAGGAGGAGGTGTGGCTGAGAGGAGATGTGTTCCAGATGACTTCAAAAGAAACTGAGCTCCTCCCAGCTCCGATCCCAACACCTCCTGCTGCAGCAGAGGAGGAGCTGAAAGGAGATGAAACACAGGAGCAAGGAGAGGAAGTGTATGAGGATGAGGAGGAGTTGATAGAGAGCAGAGGAGGAGGAGGAGGAGGAGGTCTTCCTCCAGGCTGCAGCATCTCTGATGTTACTGTAACATGTGAAAACATCAAACTCACACACTTTCCTCCTCTGAGCATCCCTGAGCTGAAATCCCTGAGTCTGGAGGGTGAGTCGTATACACAACCAGAGACACACAACCAGACACACAACCAGAGACACAACCAGAGAGACACAACCAGACACACAACCAGAGACACACAACCAGACACACAACCAGAGACACAACCAGAGAGACACAACCAGACACACACACAACCAGAGACACACAACCAGACACACAACCAGAGACACAACCAGAGAGACACAACCAGAGACACACAACCAGACACACACACAACCAGAGACACACAACCAGACACACAACCAGAGACACAACCAGACACACACACAACCAGAGACACACAACCAGACACACAACCAGAGACACACAACCAGACACACAACCAGAGACACAACCAGAGAGACACAACCAGAGACACACAACCAGACACACAACCAGAGACACAACCAGACACACACACAACCAGAGACACACAACCAGAGCACACAACCAGACACACAACCAGAGACACACAACCAGAGACACACAACCAGAGACACACACAACCAGAGACACACAACCAGAGACACACAACCAGACACACACAACCAGAGACACACAACCAGACACACACAACCAGAGACACACAACCAGACACACACACAACCAGAGACACACAACCAGACACACACACAACCAGAGACACACAACCAGACATACACACAACCAGACATACACACAACCAGAGACACACAACCAGACACACACACAACCAGACACACAACCAGAGACACACAACCAGAGACACACACAACCAGAGACACACAACCAGACACACACACAACCAGAGACACACAACCAGAGACACACAACCAGAGACACACACAACCAGACACACAACCAGAGACACACAACCAGAGACACAACCAGAGACACACACAACCAGAGACACAACCAGAGACACACAACCAGAGACACACAACCAGACACACACACAACCAGAGACACACAACCAGAGACACAACCAGAGACACACAACCAGACATACACACAACCAGAGACACACAACCAGACACACACACAACCAGACACACACAACCAGACATACACACAACCAGACATACACACAACCAGAGACACACAACCAGACACACACACAACCAGACACACACAACCAGAGACACACACACAACCAGAGACACACAACCAGAGAGACACACAACCAGACACACAACCAGAGAGACACACAACCAGACACACAACCAGAGAGACACAACCAGACACACACACAACCAGAGACACACAACCAGACACACAACCAGAGACACAACCAGAGAGACACAACCAGAGACACACAACCAGACACACACACAACCAGAGACACACAACCAGAGACACAACCAGAGACACACAACCAGACACACAACCAGAGACACACAACCAGACACACAACCAGACACACAACCAGACACACAACCAGAGACACAACCAGAGAGACACAACCAGAGACACACAACCAGACACACACACAACCAGAGACACACAACCAGAGACACACAACCAGACACACACAACCAGAGACACACAACCAGACACACACAACCAGAGACACACAACCAGACACACACACAACCAGAGACACACAAACAGACACACACACAACCAGAGACACACAACCAGAGACACACAACCAGACACACACAACCAGAGACACACAACCAGAGACACAACCAGAGACACACACAACCAGACACACAACCAGAGACACAACCAGAGAGACACAACCAGAGACACACAACCAGACACACACACAACCAGAGACACACAACCAGACATACACACAACCAGAGACACACAACCAGACACACACAACCAGAGACACACAACCAGACACACACAACCAGAGACACACAACCAGACACACACACAACCAGAGACACACAACCAGACACACAACCAGAGACACAACCAGAGAGACACAACCAGAGACACACAACCAGACACACACACAACCAGAGACACACAACCAGACACACACACAACCAGAGACACACAACCAGACATACACACAACCAGACACACACACAACCAGAGACACACAACCAGAGACACACAACCAGACACACACACAACCAGAGACACACAACCAGACACACAACCAGAGACACAACCAGAGACACACAACCAGACATACACAACCAGAGACACACAACCAGAGACACACAACCAGAGACACACACAACCAGAGACACACAACCAGACACACAACCAGAGAGACACAACCAGACACACACAACCAGACACACAACCAGAGACACAACCAGAGACACACAACCAGACACACACAACCAGAGACACACAACCAGACACACACAACCAGAGACACACAACCAGAGACACACAACCAGACACACACACAACCAGAGACACACAACCAGACACACAACCAGAGACACAACCAGAGAGACACAACCAGAGACACACAACCAGACACACACACAACCAGAGACACACAACCAGACACACAACCAGAGACACACAACCAGACACACAACCAGAGACACACAACCAGAGACACACACAACCAGAGACACACAACCAGAGACACACAACCAGACACACAACCAGAGACACACAACCAGACACACAACCAGAGACACACAACCAGACACACAACCAGAGACACACACAACCAGAGACACACAACCAGAGACACACAACCAGAGACACACACAACCAGAGACACACAACCAGACACACACAACCAGAGACACACAACCAGACATACACACAACCAGACATACACACAACCAGAGACACACAACCAGACACACACACAACCAGAGACACACAACCAGACACACACACAAACAGAGACACACAACCAGACATACACACAACCAGACATACACACAACCAGAGACACACAACCAGACACACACACAACCAGACACACACAACCAGAGACACACACACAACCAGAGACACACAACCAGAGAGACACACAACCAGACACACAACCAGACAGACACACAACCAGACACACAACCAGAGACACACAACCAGACACACACACAACCAGAGACACACAACCAGACACACAACCAGAGACACAACCAGACACACACACAACCAGAGACACACAACCAGACACACAACCAGACACACAACCAGAGACACAACCAGAGACACACAACCAGAGACACACACAACCAGAGACACAACCAGAGACACACAACCAGAGACACACAACCAGACACACACACAACCAGAGACACACAACCAGACACACACACAACCAGACACACACAACCAGACACACACACAACCAGACACACACAACCAAAGACACAACCAGAGACACACAACCAGACACACAACCAGAGACACACAACCAGACACACAACCAGAGACACACAACCAGAGACACAACCAAAGACACACAACCAGACACACACACAACCAGACACACACACAACCAGAGACACACAACCAGAGACACAACCAGACACACACACAACCAGACACACACAACCAGACACACAACCAGACACAACCAGAGAGACACAACCAGAGACACACAACCAGACACACACACAACCAGAGACACTCAACCAGAGACACAACCAGACACACACAACCAGACACACAACCAGACACACAACCAGAGACACACACCCAGACACACACACAACCAGAGACACACAACCAGACACACACAACCAGAGACACACAACCAGAGACACACAACCAGACACACACACAACCAGAGACACACAACCAGACACACACACAACCAGAGACACACAACCAGACACACAACCAGACACACAACCAGAGACACAACCAGAGAGACACAACCAGACACACACAACCAGACACACAACCAGAGACACAACCAGAGACACACAACCAGACATACACAACCAGAGACACACAACCAGAGACACACCAGAGAGACACAACCAGAGACACACAACCACACACACACACAACCAGAGACACACAACCACACACACAACCAGAGACACAACCAGACACACACACAACCAGAGACACACAACCAGACACACAACCAGACACACAACCAGAGACACAACCAGAGAGACACAACCAGAGACACACAACCAGACACACACACAACCAGAGACACACAACCAGAGACACAACCAGAGACACACAACCAGAGACACAACCAGAGACACACAACCAGACACACACACAACCAGAGACACACAACCAGACACACACACAACCAGAGACACACAACCAGACACACACACAACCAGACATACACACAACCAGAGACACACAACCAGACACACACACAACCAGAGACACACAACCAGAGAGACACACAACCAGACACACACAACCAGAGACACACAACCAGACACACACAACCAGACACACACACAACCAGACATACACAACCAGAGACACACAACCAGAGACACACAACCAGACACACACACACCCAGAGACACACACACAGACACACACACAACCACACACACACAACCAGAGACACACAACCAGACACACACAACCAGAGACACACAACCAGAGACACACAACCAGACACACACACAACCAGAGACACACAAAAAGACACACACACAACCAGAGACACACAACCAGACACACAACCAGAGACACAACCAGAGACACACAACCAGACACACAACCAGAGACACAACCAGACACACACACAACCAGAGACACACAACCAGACACACACACAACCAGAGACACACAACCAGAGACACACAACCAGAGACACACAACCAGAGACACAAACAACCAACACACAACCAGAGACACACAACCAGACACACAACCAGAGACACAACCAGAGAGACACAACCAGAGACACACAACCAGACACACACACAACCACAGACACACAACCACAGACACAACCAGAGACACACAACCAGACATACACACAACCAGAGACACACAACCAGACACACACACAACCAGACACACACAACCAGACACACAACCAGAGAGACACAACCAGACACACACAACCAAACACACAACCAGAGACACAACCAGAGACACACAACCAGAGACACAACCAGAAACACACAACCAGACACACACACAGAGACACAACCAGACACACACAACCAGAGACACACCACCAACACACACACAACCAGAGACACACAACCAGAGACACACAACCAGAGACACACACAACCAGACACACAACCAGAGACACACAACCAGAGACACACACAACCAGAGACACACAACCAGACACACACAACCAGAGACACACAACCAGACACACACACCAGAGACACACAACCAGACACACAACCAGACACACACACAACCAGAGACACACAACCAGAGACACACAACCAGACACACACACAACCAGAGACACACAACCAGACACACACACAACCAGAGACACACAACCAGAGACACACAACCAGACACACACAACCAGAGACACACACAACCAGAGACACACAACCAGAGACACACAACCAGACATACACACAACCAGAGACACACAACCAGACACACACACAACCAGACACACACAACCAGAGACACACAACCAGAGACACACACAACCAGACACACAACCAGAGACACAACCAGAGAGACACAACCAGAGACACACAACCAGACACACACACAACCAGAGACACAACCAGAGACACAACCAGAGACACACAACCAGACACACACACAACCAGAGACACACAACCAGACACACAACCAGAGACACAACCAGAGACACACAACCAGAGACACACAACCAGACACACACACAACCAGACACACACAACCAGACACACAACCAGAGACACACAACCAGAGAGACACAACCAGACACACACAACCAGACACACACACAACCAGACACACACCCACAGACACACACCCAGAGACACAACCAGAGACACACACAACCAGACACACAACCAGAGACACAACCAGAGACACACAACCAGACATACACAACCAGAGACACACAACCAGAGACACACAACCAGACACACACACAACCAGAGACACACAACCAGACATACACACAACCAGACACACACACAACCAGAGACACACAACCAGAGACACACAACCAGACACACACACAACCAGAGACACACAACCAGACACACAACCAGAGACACAACCAGACACACACACAACCAGAGACACACAACCAGACACACACAACCAGACACACAACCAGAGACACAACCAGAGACACACAACCAGACACACACACAACCAGAGACACACAACCAGAGACACAACCAGAGACACACAACCAGACACACACACAACCAGAGACACACAACCAGACATACACACAACCAGACACACACACAACCAGAGACACACAACCAGACACACAACCAGAGACACAACCAGAGACACACAACCAGACACACACACAACCAGAGACACACAACCAGAGACACACAACCAGAGACACACCACCAGACACACACAACCAGAGACACACACAACCAGACACACAACCAGAGACACACAACCAGAGACACACACAACCAGACACACAACCAGAGACACACAACCAGAGACACAACCAGAGACACACAACCAGACATACACAACCAGAGACACACAACCAGAGACACACAACCAGACACACACACAACCAGAGACACACAACCAGACATACACACAACCAGAGACACACAACCAGACACACACACAACCAGACACACACAACCAGACATACACACAACCAGACATACACACAACCAGAGACACACAACCAGAGACACACAACCAGACACACACACAACCAGACACACACAAACAGACACACAACCAGAGACACACACAACCAGACACACAACCAGAGACACACAACCAGAGACACACACAACCAGACACACAACCAGAGACACACAACCAGACACACAACCAGACACACACAACCAGAGACACACACAACCAGAGACACACAACCAGAGACACACAACCAGAGACACACAACCAGAGACACACACAACCAGACACACAACCAGAGACACACAACCAGAGACACACACAACCAGAGACACAACCAGAGACACACAACCAGAGACACACAACCAGACACACACACAACCAGAGACACACAACCAGACACACAACCAGAGACACAACCAGACACACACACAACCAGAGACACACAACCAGACACACAACCAGAGACACAACCAGAGAGACACAACCAGAGACACACAACCAGACACACACAACCAGAGACACACAACCAGAGACACACAACCAGAGACACACACAACCAGAGACACACAACCAGAGACACACAACCAGACACACACACAACCAGAGACACACAACCAGACACACAACCAGAGACACAACCAGAGAGACACAACCAGAGACACACAACCAGACACACACACAACCAGAGACACTCAACCAGAGACACAACCAGAGACACACAACCAGACATACACACAACCAGAGACACACAACCAGACATACACACAACCAGACATACACACAACCAGAGACACACAACCAGACACACACACAACCAGACACACTCAACCAGAGACACAACCAGAGACACACAACCAGACACACACACAACCAAAGACACACAACCAGACATACACACAACCAGACAGACACACAACCAGAGACACACAACCAGACACACAACCAGAGACACACACACAGACACACAACCAGAGACACACAACCAGACACACAACCAGAGACACAACCAGACACACACACAACCAGAGACACACAACCAGACACACAACCAGACACACAACCAGAGAGACACAACCAGAGACACACAACCAGACACACACACAACCAGAGACACACAACCAGACATACACACAACCAGACATACACACAACCAGAGACACACAACCAGACACACACACAACCAGACACACACAACCACAGACACACAACCAGACACACACACAACCAGAGACACACAACCAGACACACAACCAGACACACAACCAGACACACACACAACCAGAGACACACAACCAGACACACAACCAGAGACACAACCAGAGAGACACAACCAGACACACACAACCAGACACACAACCAGAGACACAACCAGAGACACACAACCAGACACACACACAACCAGAGACACACAACCAGAGACACACACACAACCAGAGACACACAACCAGAGACACAACCAGATTGTCTGATTCACACCTGTAGAAATACTCTTACTGGTAGCAACGTGTCAGTCAGAGTTTAGCCCCGCCTACTTCAGCTCTACATGTGATTACATCATACAACATGTTCATTAATCTTTACTGAGACACACAACCAGACACACACACAACCAGAGACACACAACCAGAGACACACAACCAGACACACACACAACCAGAGACACACCCAGAGACACTCAACCAGAGACACAACCAGAGACACACAACCAGACATACACACAACCAGAGACACACAACCAGACACACAACCAGAGACACACAACCAGAGACACACAACCAGAGACACACAACCAGACACACAACCAGAGACACAACCAGAGAGACACAACCAGAGACACACAACCAGACACACAACCAGACACACAACCAGAGACACAACCAGAGACACAACCAGAGACACACAACCAGACACACACACAACCAGAGACACTCACACACACACACACAACCAGAGACACACAACCAGACACACAACCAGACACACAACCAGAGACACAACCAGAGACACAACCAGAGACACACAACCAGACACACACACAACCAGAGACACACAACCAGACATACACACAACCAGAGACACACAACCAGACATACACACAACCAGACATACACACAACCAGAGACACACAACCAGAGACACACAACCAGACACACACACAACCAGAGACACACAACCAGACACACAACCAGAGACACAACCAGACACACACAACCAGAGACACACAACCAACACACAACCAGACACACAACCAGACACACAACCAGAGACACAACCAGAGACACACACAACCAGAGACACACAACCAGAGACACAACCAGACACACACACAACCAGAGACACACAACCAGACACACAACCAGACACACAACCAGAGACACAACCAGAGAGACACACCCAGAGACACACACACCCAGAGACACACACCCAGAGACACACACACAACCAGAGACACACAACCAGAGACACACAACCAGAGACACACACAACCAGAGACACACAACCAGACACACACACAACCAGAGACACACAACCAGAGACACACAACCAGAGACAGACACAACCAGAGAGACACAACCAGAGACACACAACCAGAGACACACACAACCAGAGACACTCAACCAGATACACAACCAGAGACACACAACCAGAGACACACAACCAGAGACACACACAACCAGAGACACACAACCAGACACACACACAACCAGACACACACAACCAGACACACACCCAGAGACACACAACCAGAGAGACACAACCAGACACACACACCCAGACACACACCCAGAGACACAACCAGAGACACACAACCAGACATACACACAACCAGAGACACAACCAGACACACACACAACCAGAGACACACAACCAGACACACAACCAGACACACAACCAGAGACACAACCAGAGAGACACAACCAGAGACACACAACCAGACACACACACAACCAGAGACACTCAACCAGAGACACAACCAGAGACACACACACAGAGACACACAAACAAAGACACACACAACCAGAGACACACAACCAGAGACACACAACCAGAGATACACACAACCAGAGACACACAACCAGACATACACACAACCAGACATACACACAACCAGAGACACACAACCAGACACACAACCAGACACACAACCAGAGACACAACCAGAGACACAACCAGAGACACACAACCAGACACACACCCAGAGACACACAACCAGAGACACACACACAGACACACACAACCAGAGACACACAACCAGACACACAACCAGAGACACAACCAGAGAGACACAACCAGAGACACACAACCAGACACACACACAACCAGAGACACACAACCAGACATACACACAACCAGACATACACACAACCAGAGACACACAACCAGACACACACAACCAGAGACACACACAACCAGACACACAACCAGAGACACACAACCAGAGACACAACCAGAGACACACAACCAGACATACACAACCAGAGACACACAACCAGAGACACACAACCAGAGACACACACAACCAGAGACACACAACCAGACACACAACCAGAGACACAACCAGAGAGACACAACCAGACACACACAACCAGACACACAACCAGAGACACAACCAGAGACACACAACCAGACATACACAACCAGAGACACACAACCAGAGACACACAACCAGAGACACACACAACCAGAGACACACAACCAGACACACAACCAGAGACACACAACCAGACACACAACCAGAGACACACACAACCAGAGAGACACACCCAGAGACACACAACCAGACACACACAACCAGAGACACACAACCAGACACACACAACCAGAGACACACAACCAGACATACACACAACCAGAGACACACAACCAGACATACACACAACCAGACATACACACAACCAGAGACACACAACCACAGAGACACAACCAGACACACACACAACCAGAGACACACAACCAGACACACAACCAGAGACACAACCAGAGAGACACAACCAGAGACACACAACCAGACACACACACAACCAGAGACACACAACCAGAGACACACAACCAGACACACACACAACCAGAGACACACAACCAGACACACAACCAGAGACACAACCAGAGACACACAACCAGAGACACACAACCAGACACACACACAACCAGAGACACACACCCAGACATACACACAACCAGAGACACACAACCAGAGACACACAACCAGACACACACACAACCAGACACACACAACCAGACACACAACCAGAGACACACAACCAGAGAGACACAACCAGACACACACAACCAGACACACAACCAGAGACACAACCAGAGAGACACAACCAGAGACACACAACCAGACACACACACAACCAGAGACACACAACCAGACATACACACAACCAGAGACACACAACCAGACATACACACAACCAGACATACACACAACCAGAGACACACAACCAGACACACACACAACCAGACACACACAACCAGAGACACACACACAACCAGAGACACACAACCAGAGAGACACACAACCAGACACACAACCAGAGAGACACAACCAGACACACACAACCAGAGACACAACCAGAGACACACAACCAGACATACACACAACCAGAGACACACAACCAGACATACACACAACCAGAGACACACAACCAGACATACACACAACCAGACACACACAACCAGAGACACACAACCAGACACACACACAACCAGACATACACAACCAGAGACACACAACCAGAGACACACAACCAGAGACACACACACAACCAGAGACACACAACCAGAGACACACACAACCAGACACACAACCAGACACACACAACCAGACACACAACCAGAGACACAACCAGAGACACACAACCAGACATACACACAACCAGAGACACACAACCAGACACACACACAACCAGACACACACAACCAGAGACACACAACCAGACACACACACAACCAGACACACACAACCAAACACACACACACACACACACACACAACCAGAGACACACACCCAGACACACACAACCAGAGACACACAACCAGACACACACACAACCAGAGACACACAACCAGACACACACACAACCAGACACACAACCACACACACACAACCAGAGACACAACCAGAGACACACAACCAGACACACACACAACCAGAGACACACAACCAGACACACACAACCAGACACACACAACCAGAGACACACAACCAGACACACACAACCAGAGACACACAACCAGACACACACACAACCAGAGACACACAACCAGACACACACACACAGACACACAACCAGACACACACACAACCAGAGACACACAACCAGACACACACACAACCAGACACACACAACCAGACACACAACCAGAGAGACACAACCAGACACACACAACCAGACACACAACCAGAGACACACACAACCAGAGACACACAACCAGAGACACACAACCAGAGACACACAACCAGACACACACAACCAGACACACACAACCAGACACACACAACCAGAGACACACACACAACCAGAGACACACAACCAGAGAGACACACAACCAGACACACAACCAGAGAGACACAACCAGACACACACCAGAAACACAACCAGAGACACACAACCAGAGACACACAACCAGAGACACACACAACCAGAGACACACAACCAGACACACACAACCAGAGACACACAACCAGACACACACAACCAGAGACACACACAACCAGAGACACACAACCAGAGACACACAACCAGAGACACACAACCAGAGACACACAACCAGAGACACACACAACCAGACACACAACCAGAGACACACAACCAGAGACACACAACCAGAGACACACACAACCAGACACACAACCAGAGACACACAACCAGAGACACACACAACCAGACACACAACCAGAGACACACACACCCACACACACAACCAGACACACACAACCAGAGACACACAACCAGACACACACACAACCAGACACACAACCAGAGACACACAACCAGAGACACACAACCAGACACACACACAACCAGAGACACACAACCAGACATACACACAACCAGAGACACACAACCAGACATACACACAACCAGACACACACAACCAGAGACACACAACCAGACATACACAACCAGAGACACACAACCAGAGACACACAACCAGAGACACACACTCAACCAGAGACACACAACCAGACATACACAACCAGAGACACACAACCAGAGACACACAACCAGAGACACACACACAACCAGAGACACACAACCAGAGACACACAACCAGAGACACAACCAGATTGTCTGATTCACACCTGTAGAAATACTCTTACTGGTAGCAACGTGTCAGTCAGAGTTTAGCCCCGCCTACTTCAGCTCTACATGTGATTACATCATACAACATGTTCATTAATCTTTACTGAGTGAAACTGAAATAAAAACATAAATTTACAGTTTAACATCCAGCAGCTCGATAAACGGAGACGAAGTAGCGAGCAGCTAAACTCACAGGCATCAGATGAAAAACAATCCATAGAGAATAAGAACCAACTGAAACCCGCCTCAGGTCCAATCAAACATATCAAACACACACTGATAAAATTAATAAAACGGTTCTGACCCGCAGGCAACAGCATCAGCAGCATCCCAACAGGAGCCTTTAATGGCATCCCGAACCTGGAATGGATCAACCTGAAGAAAAACCAACTGACTTCTGCTGGAATCGACCCTAACGCCTTCAAAGTAAGACAAGCTGGGTCAGAACACCAGAGTCAGAACACCAGGGCGGGTCAGAACACCAGGGTGGGTCAGAACCCCAGGGTGGGTCAGAACACCAGAGTGGGTCAGAACCCCAGAGTCAGAACACCAGGGCGGGTCAGAACCCCAGAGTCAGAACACCAGGGTGGGTCAGAACACCAGGGCGGGTCAGAACACCAGGGCGGGTCAGAACACCAGGGTGGGTCAGAACACCAGAGTCAGAACACCAGGGCGGGTCAGAACACCAGAGTCAGAACACCAGGGTGGGTCAGAACACCAGGGCGGGTCAGAACATGTAATGAATTATTCATAATGAAGATCATCTGACATGTTCATGTTTTGTGATCTTTAAAGATTTGAGTGAATTAAATTAAAAAAGAAACTAATTTAAAGGGACAGAAGGAGGACAGACAGACATGATCAGTGTCTCTGTTTGTCTCAGGGTCTGAAGAGTCTCAGGCGTCTGTACCTGGATGAGAATCTTCTGGACACCGTCCCCGGTGATCTTCCTTCAACACTGCAGGAACTGAAGATCAGTGAGAACAGACTGAGAGGAATCGATGAAAACAGCTTCCAAGGTACAGCCGAAGCATCGAAACACCAGACTCACGTTAACGTCACCATCAACATGAACGTGACTCACTATAACAAAGATCCTCTACAGGCAGATGCATCACTCCAACCTGTTCTCAGATCTATTAAATTACAGTCATAGTAGAAGCTGAACTATCAGCAGACTTCATGACTGTCGGGTTTCTGTTAGTATTAACAAAAAGACACCTGGTTCTAAAAACTGAATCATGCAACATGAACATCACACAACTTTGTATATGAGCGTTAGTAATGAGGACTGATCCTGATGATGCTTAAAACCATCATACAGCCTGTGTAACTGAATATGATCCTTTATCCTGGTCGTCGAGGTCAAGACTATCGTACCATGTTGATGTTACACCTGAAGGAGATCCTGCTGCAGAAGGAGACTATATGCATGTTATTAACAGAAACTTATTTCCTACAACTCTGGGAGGGTTTAACCTCTTAAAGAAACTTAAAAAGCTCATTAAAATACTTTTAAAATATGTTTCTGGTTCTTTAATAATAAGCCTGCTGTTCCACGGAGAAACACACAGACACTGAAGGTTCATTCAGGTGTTCCTGACTCAGACCTGCTGATCTTCTCCCTTTAGACCTGAGCAGTCTGGTGATTCTGGAGCTGGAAGGAAACATGCTGAGTGAAGGAAACGTCGACCCTCGAGCCTTCACTCCTTTAACGCAGCTCTCATACCTCAGACTGGGACGAAACCATTTCCGAACTGTCCCACAGGGTCTTCCCAAGTCTTTACTGGTATGAATGAATATTTTTCCACATTCATGAATCATGCAGAATGAGGAAAACTGATTCGTAACAACAATAATTAGTTTAGAATGTGTGCATCTGAGTCTCTGATATTTAAAGAGGAACCAGTTAACTGATCTAGTTGAAAGTCTTTGTGCTTGTCTCTGTGCTTCAGGAGCTGTATCTGGAGAACAACCTGATCGAGGAAATCCCTGAGACGGTTTTCAATCAGACCAGTAACCTGAATATCATTTCTCTCAGACACAACAAGCTGGATGAGAGCCGGATCGCCCCGATGGCCTGGTTCAACCACAGGTCAGTCAGAAACCCACCTCGAGTCTGTCCGTCAGCCTTTTTACATTCTCTCCTTTTCATCTTTATTTGTCTTCTATAGAAACCTGGAGTCTATTGATCTGTCACACAATGAGCTTTACCTGGTTCCATCCTTCCTGCCCAAATCTCTCGTCCACTTAGTGCTGGTGGGAAACAAAATTGAGAGGATACCTGGTAGGTTAATGAAA
Source organism: Pachypanchax playfairii (assembly GCA_006937955.1). Taxonomy (NCBI): domain Eukaryota; kingdom Metazoa; phylum Chordata; class Actinopteri; order Cyprinodontiformes; family Aplocheilidae; genus Pachypanchax; species Pachypanchax playfairii. Next base: position 1,586,617 of record SSNP01000075.1, on the reverse strand, counting down.
CCTGCAGAGCACTAACTCTAAACCCTCTCTGACTCCAACAAACCTCGTTAAGGGTAACATCTAATGAGCTCATCATGAATAACAGACTGTAACTCTCTGATACCTGCACAGGTTTCGTGTTTGCCCACATGGATCCTGGTTTGGAGTACCTCTACCTGTCTTTCAACAAGCTGGACGGAGAGGGAGTTGAACCCGAGTCGTTCTTCGGCGCTTATCACTCGATGATTGAAATGTGTTTGGATCACAATCAGCTGATCCACGTCCCGGTTGGAATCAGTGAAATGACCAACTTACACTTCCTCAGACTCGACAACAATCAGATCAGGTACAAACAAACATTCAGATCTTTAACACGTTATTCTACTGCAAATATAAACTTATTCAGACTGAAACACGCCATTTATAGACGATCACAGATCAATAACTCCTTAGTAATAATAACTAAAAAGTTCCTGAAGAAACGTCGATGGACCTGTGACAGTGGTTGTTTGTGAACTCCGTAACTCAAAACGACAAATAACCCTGAGAGATGAGAAACCCGGTCGGTTTAATTTGTCACATCTGGGATTATGTCTGACAGGTGATGCTGTAAGAGGTGATACTGTGACAGGTGATGCTGTGACAGGTGATGCTGTGACAGGTGATGCTGTGACAGGTGATGCTGTGAGAGGTGATGCTGTGACAGGTGATGCTGTGACAGGTGATGCTGTGACAGGTGATGCTGTGAAAGGGTGATGCTGTGACAGGTGATGCTGTGACAGGTGATGCTGTGAAAGGGTGATGCTGTGACAGGTGATGCTGTGACAGGTGATGCTGTAAGAGGTGATGCTCTGACAGGTGATGCTGTGACAGGTGATGCTGTGACAGGTGATGCTGTGAAAGGGTGATGTTGTGACAGGTGATGCTGTGACAGGTGATGCTGTGACAGGTGATGCTGTGACAGGTGATGCTGTGAAAGGGTGATGCTGTGACAGGTGATGCTGTGAAAGGGTGATGCTGTGACAGGTGATGCTGTGACAGGTGATGCTGTGACAGGTGATGCTGTGACAGGTGATGCTGTGAAAGGGTGATGCTGTGACAGGTGATGCTGTGACAGGTGATGCTGTGAGAGGTGATGCTGTGACAGGTGATGCTGTGACAGGTGAGCTGTGACAGGTGATGCTGTAAGAGGTGATACTGTGACAGGTGATGCTGTGACAGGTGATGCTGTGACAGGTGATGCTGTGACAGGTGATGCTGTGACAGGTGATGCTGTGACAGGTGATGCTGTAAGAGGTGATGCTCTGACAGGTGATGCTGTGACAGGTGATGCTGTGACAGGTGATGCTGTGACAGGTGATGCTGTGACAGGTGATGCTGTGACAGGTGATGCTGTGGCAGGTGATGCTGTAAGAGGTGATGCTCTGACAGGTGATGCTGTGACAGGTGATGCTGTGACAGGTGATGCTGTGACAGGTGATGCTGTAAGAGGTGATACTGTGACAGGTGATGCTGTGACAGGTGATGCTGTGACAGGTGATGCTGTAAGAGGTGATGCTCTGACAGGTGATGCTGTGACAGGTGATGCTGTGACAGGTGATGCTGTGAAAGGGTGATGCTGTGACAGGTGATGCTGTAAGAGGTGATGCTGTGACAGGTGATGCTGTGACAGGTGATGCTGTGACAGGTGATGCTGTGACAGGTGATGCTGTGACAGGGTGATGCTGTGACAGGTGATGCTGTGACAGGTGATGCTGTGACAGGTGATGCTGTAAGAGGTGATGCTCTGACAGGTGATGCTGTGACAGGTGATGCTGTGACAGGTGATGCTGTGACAGGTGATGCTGTGACAGGTGATGCTGTAAGAGGTGATGCTCTGACAGGTGATGCTGTGACAGGTGATGCTGTGACAGGTGATGCTGTGACAGGTGATGCTGTGACAGGTGATGCTGTGACAGGTGATGCTGTGACAGGTGATGCTGTAAGAGGTGATGCTGTGACAGGTGATGCTGTGACAGGTGATGCTGTAAGAGGTGATGCTGTGACAGGTGATGCTGTGACAGGTGATGCTGTAAGAGGTGATGCTCTGACAGGTGATGCTGTGACAGGTGATGCTGTGACAGGTGATGCTGTGAAAGGGTGATGCTGTGACAGGTGATGCTGTGACAGGTGATGCTGTGACAGGTGATGCTGTGACAGGGTGATGCTGTGACAGGTGATGCTGTAAGAGGTGATGCTCTGACAGGTGATGCTGTGACAGGTGATGCTGTAAGAGGTGATGCTCTGACAGGTGATGCTGTGACAGGTGATGCTGTGACAGGTGATGCTGTGAAAGGGGGATGCTGTGACAGGTGATGCTGTGACAGGTGATGCTGTGACAGGTGATGCTGTGACAGGTGATGCTGTGAAAGGGTGATGCTGTGACAGGTGATGCTGTGACAGGTGATGCTGTAAGAGGTGATGCTCTGACAGGTGATGCTGTGACAGGTGATGCTGTGACAGGTGATGCTGTGACAGGTGATGCTGTGACAGGTGATGCTGTGAAAGGGTGATGCTGTGACAGGTGATGCTGTGACAGGTGATGCTGTAAGAGGTGATGCTCTGACAGGTGATGCTGTGACAGGTGATGCTGTAAGAGGTGATGCTCTGACAGGTGATGCTGTGACAGGTGATGCTGTGACAGGTGATGCTGTGACAGGTGATGCTGTAAGAGGTGATGCTCTGACAGGTGATGCTGTGACAGGTGATGCTGTGACAGGTGATGCTGTGAAAGGGTGATGCTGTGACAGGTGATGCTGTGACAGGGTGATGCTGTGACAGGTGATGCTGTGACAGGTGATGCTGTGACAGGTGATGCTGTGACAGGTGATGCTGTGAAAGGGTGATGCTGTGACAGGTGATGCTGTGACAGGTGATGCTGTGACAGGTGATGCTGTAAGAGGTGATGCTGTGACAGGTGATGCTGTGACAGGTGATGCTGTAGATAATAAATGTATATACTGACTTGTTTAGAGATGGAGAATAAGAGGCGCCTCCATACAAATGAAGACCAATACAAATCAGTTCATTATGGTCCCAATAATACTAAACTATCCAAGTACTGACTGTAAAACTAATATTGATGCGAACTCGTCATGACAAACAACAAACATGAAAATGATGGTGTGGATTAAACGTGACATTCAAAGTTAAACAAACGTGTTTCATCTAATCTGCAGGTCAAATATTTACTTTAGTGTTTCTGTGGATTCAAAACATGTTTCTTCTTTTTGAGCAAATGTTTTTGTCATTTATTTGAACTGTAATCGATCACGTGAAGTTTATTTATAGAGCACTTTAACATACAGCATGACAGCTGACCAAAGTACTGTACAAATCAAGAAATACCTCAACAGGACTCTGAATAAAACACATCAACAAACTGAAATCAGAACCAGGTTTGAAACTTGAAGCTTTTTCCTTCTGAAACTTCAGCAGATTTGTTCGTGTTCCTGAATTTTACGGTTTTCAGTTGTACGTGGAGATATTAGAAATAAACCTGATGTTTAATAAACAGGAACAATCATGAAGCAACACCAGTAAAAATCTGTTAAACTCAAAGACTGTTCACCTAAAATAAAATGAATATTGTAATTAAACCCGGTGACGGCAGCGTTCAGGTGACTTCCTGTAAGTCTGACCATCCACTGGCTCATTAATCACTTTCTGCCAGACACCATGAAGCTGAAAGTTCACTGCGCTGAGGGTTGCCTTGACAACAAGAAACAAAACAAGCTGATTTAAGTTTCCACCTGAGCGTCACCCTGAACCAGCTCATGCATGTTTCTGTTCTGTGTCGGAGTGTTTAAAACCTGCACTAAACTCGTGGTGTTTTCCTTCGACATCCAAGGAAAGTTGAAAAGGAACGTTCAGCTGGTTTTTATGTGTCTGGGTAACGTCTGATTCTCTTTTGTCCTTATGATGATGAGTTCAGTTTATTGAACTTTCCAACACAAATTAATGTCCAAAAACTTCATTAATAAAAATATTATGAAAGGCAAAATCAAGACAGCAGCCTGACAGATGGAGGACACATCTGGGACAAATGGACAGAAGGACGTTTAAAGTATTCCTAATTTATCAGAGAAAGTGACTGTAGAGCAGCAGGAGAAAAGAAGAACTCATGGAACACATTAAAATCAGCTGGTATAATCATGTTAACCTGACACAGACATTAAAATCCTTTCATTCTTCCACTTGAAATATGAACGTATCAATGACGTCTCCTGCTCAGCTGTGAAGACATGTTGACATAACCTCGTTACTCTCTCTGCTGCAGCTCCAACTTCAAACAAAATAAAAGGATGTATTTACATATTAACAACACATGGAACTTCTCTTTAAGGATTTGGGTTCTATTGAATCATGAACCAGAACACGAGGTTCTATCACTACGCTGTAATTCAACCTCAAGGTTAATATTAATGTTTAACTTTGGAAATAATAATGTTTGATCTGGTTTAAGTTGGTGTCACGGGTCTGATGCAGACAGGACAGGTTTGGATGCAGCAGGTGTGTTTTGTGATAAAAGTGGGTTTAATCCCTCATCTGGAAGCTTAACTTTATTAAACTGTATTGATTAATATTCTTGGATACTTGCAGGAGCATCCCTGATGAAAGCATCTGTGACTCGTACCACAGCGGCGAAGCCACTCTGGTGGCCGTGAGGATGGAAAACAACTACATCGACCCTCAGAACATCTCGCCCACAGCCTTTTCCTGCGTACGGTCTGCCTCCAGTGTCGTCCTAAAACCCCAGAAAACCAAATGATCTGAAACTAAAGGCTGTAAAACATCTGGTTTCAGCTCGAGAACAAAGCGTTTGGACTCTGATCTGCTAAAGAAGTAAGATCATGTGACAGAAAGGCCTCATGGACATGAGAAACAGAACATTTAGGGTCAGTGCTTATGCAAACTGCCTTCTGGGAAAGTTCTGTTTGAAACGTTTGGACTTCATATTTACAAGTTATGAGTAATATTTTCTTTCACTCCATCCCAACATGTTATTTGGGTTTGGTAGGTTGTTCTGCTCGGTCCCGTGGCCTGGGTTAGACAGCAGGACGATGACAGAACTCCTCCAGCCACTAGAACTCTAAAGTGGAAAGAATTCCTGCAGCAGTAAAATACTAATAAAGACATGGAAAGAATGTCTTTGCAGTGAGACCACAGCACATTATTTTAACAACCTCAGCACCTTCATGTTCCATTTCTTCCACTGCAGTCATGTCTACAAACTCCAACATGCTGAGGAGTGGGAGAAGCGTCCTTCAAGCTCTTTGAGTTACAGATTTGAATCAGATTAAAGGATCGAGTTAAAACACGCTGCTGGAAAACAGAATCCTGCAGCCGATGAGAACGCAGATGTTGGAGCATGTTTGCTTCATTCATTCATCTTTTATATTCTTCATCTTGTTTGAGTGATTAGATGAGACGTGACCTCAACTTCCTCTTGTGCAGTAAAGCTGCATTCTGATCCCGGAGGGTGACAGCGGTATGCTGTCAGTCTGAAATTATAATCTCTTCATCCCTGAGGGGTTTTTGGTTTGTTTTAAATGTCTCACTTTGCTTTAGTTTTATTCCCCAAAGTGAAACTTTGTGTTAAATAACTGAAGTGTTTTTCAGTGAGTCACTTCACAGTCCCGGCAGAAAAGTTGTAAATTAAGTTACAGTAAAATATTCCAGAGATTCTTCACTTCTTCATAATCTCCATAACATTATGACCAGCTGCTGAGTGCTGACCGGGTTAGATTGGACCCATCTCATTGTGGACCTCTGATGATCTGCTCTGGTGTCTGACTCAAACCAGTTCTGGTAACTGTGAAGTGCAGCTTCATGAATCGTGTTCGCTGCCTGCGGTCTCTGAGCGTTCCTCAGCTTCAACACAGCTGATTTAAAAGAACGAGTCACAAACCGCCTCCTGTTTGTAAGTTTAGTTACAATTTAATAATATTATTTTCTTACAGAAATGTTTGCATATTGTTTGGTAGTGTTTGGACCAGATTAAAGGATCTCTTTGATGGGTCATCAGTTTAAACTAGAACTAACTAAACTTAGATGAATGTGACTCTGTTCATCACAACCTGACTGATACTTTTATCTAGACATAATAAAACCCTGTAGATAATGTACAACATCCTTATTACACTTCCTGTTTTATTTTGAAATGTTTTGTCTGTACTGGTTTTTAGTTTTCCAGGTTTCTCTTTCTGTCTGATTCTGGTTGCTGGTTTTGGACTGACTGACTGTCTGAACCACCTGAACTGCCAGTAAATTCTCTTCTTGGTTTTCACTCCGTGTCTTTTTATTGGAAAGAGTTTTGTGTAAAAGCTTCTGGTTCAAACTCCACAAAACTAGCTTGAAGATGGTGAAATTATATTTCATGAAAAACTATGAAGACCCGACAGTAACGGAGCTGAAACTGGAGAGGAACTTCCAGATTTCATTTGGTGGTGCAGCTTCTCACCAGACAAAGATCTGTGATGCAGAACCACCAAGCAGGATCCCGTCTGCAGGATCCCGTCTGCAGGATCCCGTCTGCAGGAGTCTGCACACCTGAGATGTGGGACTGGAAGTCCCGCCCACAATCAAGGTGTTTTTAAGCATCAAATAACGAATTACAACTAAACATATTAGAATAAAAATATGCAGCGACAAGATAAGAACTAAATGAACCAATGATGAATCTGAGGTGTCTTTAATTGTTAGTAACACATGTTAACATGAAGGGGGCGGGGCTTATAACTTAAACAGACACTATGGGGTGTATGTATGTTTTATTTCAGCTTCATCTACAGGGTTCTTGTCCTCAGGTGAGGTCAAAGGTCATGATGTTCTGTGCTGTTACTGTAGTAAAGTCAAACCTTCACAAGAACAAGTGACTGAAACCAGTGTCACATGACTGAATGCTACAGCTGTAACAGACTGAAGAAAAGAACTGTGTCAACATTATAAATCAATATTTAATCAGTACTAAATAAAAAACAGCTGATTGGTGACTGAAACATCTGGAACAGGATTAAACCTGAAACACTGCTAAAACTTTTCTCCTTTATATTTTAGGATTAACAGCATGAAGTGAAATTATCTTCCACCTGTTCTCCAACACTATCTGCACCTCCAGGTATCAACGAGCCTTTTCATCATGTTATCAGATTATCACCTCGGGCCTCAGAGACAACATGGAGCCACGATGACACCTACTCAATAAGTTATGATAAAATGTGGTTCTGTAGCCACATGCAGTAAAAGCTGGAAAAACCAGCGTAATCATAATATTTTCCTCTTCAAGCTGAGGTTTAGGATCATTTACTGCAGTAGCAGACATCTAACGGGATGACTGGAACAGGAACCACCAATGATCACAGAACCCACAGTTCTGTTAACAAAGCTGGAAATATTAACAAGTCATACACAGACAAGGAAAAAATACACAATTAGGAAAGTGGAAAAAACAGGAACCAGAAACGCAGGTTGAGTTTTAAAAGATGTGGAGGTGGCGTGTTTCTGCTGCAGAAACGTTTCTCTAACGAGCAGAGATTAAAGCTTTTCCTGAAAATGTAAAATAAAATCAGCTGCCAAACAGAACAGCTGCTTTGTTCATCAGTTCAAAAACACCAAACAGATGAAAATAGAACCAAACAGCCACTTCCTCCAGAAAACAACGAGAAATTTCATCATCATTCACTCAGCAGATGATTCACCTGATGAGCAGAACAAGCTGCTTCATTCATGTTATCTAAATCAAATAAAAACAAGTCTGAAAACACCTTCAAATTCAACAAATATACCTGTGATTTATTATCTGACGTGTTGCTCATGCCCACAGGTAGAAGTAGGTAACATACAACATGTGTGTCAACAAACATGTTACAGGTGAGAGTGTTTGAGGTGCAACAACACAGACGTCACCAGCAGTCACATAAATCCAATTGCTTTAATAATATGGGACTATTAATGTAAGTATGAGGTGAACATGTGGGTGGTGATATCATGTTGGAGTGTAGATCTAAAACCTCTCAGCCCACAGAGTTCCAGGGTCACACCTCTTTCAAAATGTTTCCTGGCAACAATCCGTTGCCGTGGTAATAAAACAGCTGACACAACTTGTTGGCATCGTCGCCCTGCGAGTCGCCTCGGTGACTTATAGTTTCTAAAACGCCCAGTTGAAAGAAATTCTCAGTGTAAGAACACAACAAGCTCCAGCTGGTCCACAGCAGCTTTAGAAGGTCGGAGATCCTTCAAGAGGAGACGCATCCCGACGGCCCCCCGTCAGGATCAGACCTTCACTCTGCAGGATCTGTTCACCTGAAGGATTAATACCATGATTTAAACATCTACATCATCAAGGTTTTAACATCATAAACCGGTTTCCCTCTGATTAGTCAGCTGACGAGTCGGACCAATCACAAGCTCAGTTTAAAGTTACACTCAGACTGTTTTTACTCAAACAGCTGATTTGTTTTGGTATGTAACACAGCTCAGCTCTCCTGATCATGCAGATGAAATACGGTGGATTGAGATGTTCTATGGATGTTCTCTGACACTGCAGACAGACTGCGTGCTCAGAGAGAAAACAAAACAGGTTTACATCAGGATCCAATCACATCCCAGCTTTGTTTAGGAAAATGATGTCGTTTAAACTGAAACTCTGGCTCCGAGTAGATGATTGTTTCAGCTCACAGTCAGGATGGTGTGATTATGAGCAAGTGGAAACTGAGTCAGAGGTCCAACCAGGGGAACCATTATGTGACTCTCAGTAGACTGATGCAGATCTGTTGATATCCAACAAACCAGAACCTTTTTACATTCTGTAATCTTTATCAAACCGATTTTCCCTCATGGAGTTAAAATGTAGGCTACAAAAACCTTCAGATTCCTGTAGAACTGAACCACCAACCAGCTGAACCAGCGTGTGTGTTAATTAAACCACGAAGCCAGTAAACCGACATTTAGACACCAGAACCATTCAAACTGATCTCCAGGGTCCAGGTCCATCACTCTCTGATCACACCGTCAGTCACATGCTGAAGATCCACTACTGACAGAAAAACACTAAAAACAGACAGGAATTAAACTAAAGGAACCAAAGACGATCCTCTGGACTGATGAGATGAAACTGGAGCTTCTGGATTGAGATAGTTGTGTGTTTTAGTTTATTGTGGAAGGGAACCAACAGTTTGGGTTCATCTGTAGATCTGATTATATTCTGACAGATAAATCAGATCTTCTCTTTCAGCCTCAGGAACACAAATCTAAATGAACTCCACAGCTAACTATCCTACAGAAACGGTTCCGTACACAAATAAACTAATAAATTCAGTTGATAGTGAGTAACCCCCCCCCGCCCACTAAACCTACTTATAGAAATTAATGTATATTCCTGCAGCAACAATTTTGTTAAATTTTTTGAGTATTTTGTGGCATATTAAACCTGAAAGCATCAAGACTCTTTGTTCATCCTTGATAATGATCATTTATTAGTGTAATATATCTCATTAGTTATACATCTTTGTTAAAGTGACAAGCACAAACTAAACAGCATCATAATCGAGGTATTGTTTTAACAATCATGTCCTGAGTCTGTTTTTTAAAGATTATGAAACAAACAAATCTGATTAAAGTCATTTAAGTTTAGAAATTTGAGTTTATTGAGAACATATGACTCTGTGCTCAACACACATCATGTCGATGAAATGATGTTTAAACCAGACCTCTGATGGTTTGGAAAATAAGACTTCTCCTCTCAGAAGATGCACTGAGACCAGAACACAGATCTGATCCCAGTCCAGGGTTGAATATTTCAATGGTCTGGCACTGCAATAAGTTATGTAGTTTCAGCTCGGCTCAGCAGAAAGTAGCAGCAGTAAATGGAAAAAGGAACCCCTGAGGGCCGAGCTCCTGTTAGCTTTTCCATTCCTGGGAGGTATTTTCTCATTTCTGTCTCAAATGTAAAGCTGAGGGATTTCCGGTTGCGCCTCATTAAGATAATAATCACACGAAGCACAACACAAAAAGTTCTGTTTGATACTTTAAAGCAGCACCTCTGCTTTGCTGCCTCTTCTAAGACATCTAAGACATTTACATCACGACCTTCAGTCAGACGGATTTCTCTGCCAAGGACGTCTGTCTCAACAAGTTCGTCAGCTTTCTGGAAACCTGCCTGATGTCTGAGATAATCCCAGATGTTTGTAGCTCCGATTGAAACCATGTGTAAACAAAACTAGATGGCAACAAAGAAGAAATCTTTTCTGTTCCTTACAGCTTTATGCAGACATGACACGAACATGACAGAAATCAGCAGCAAACACCTGAACACCAGCCTGATTCTGTTTATTTTCAGTTATGACGCAATAATTCAGAAATAACTCAAAAATGAATATTTCAATACTTCAATTCAAATCCAGTCTGAGCTGATTGGTCTGCATCACCTGCTTAATTAGCCCCGCCCCCGGCTCATTTTAGCACAGCTAAATACAAACAACAGAAGAACATGTCATTTAAAAGTTAATTACAACATGCCACGGAGAGCGTCATCTGAAATAAAATGATAAATAGATACATAAAATAAAATGAAATTTAAAAAAAGGGTAAAATCTTCAGCAGCTTGTAAAGTACGTTGTTGGTAATTTCATTTTTTGAGCGAATAACAGCAGCAGGATTCACAGTTCGATAGTGAAATATGAATAAATACCAGATAGATTATATAATACTTAATTTAATGATATACTAGAGAAATGAGTTTAACTCTACAGCAGCAGACTAAAGACAAACAACTGAAGTCATCAGAATAAAACTGATTCTTTGTTCAGCTGAGCGCCAGCAGGCCTCACTGCAGCTCCATATGGGGGGGGGACAGCCACCGTGCTCTTTATAAATCCTGAGCGTGCAGGAGTCTGAAGCTAACTATCCTGGCATCTCTTCAAAGCTCCTGATGAAAAGCACATGACGGAAGTCCCAACAATGCCTTTACAAAGCTTGTCAGGAGCTGAAAGCTGAACCTCTTACCCAGACGGCTGAGGTTTTCCGTTGGTGGGGGGGGGGTTCTGGGGGATGTTTTTTCTGCTGGGGCGAGAGGGTGATGCTGTTCTTCATTCTCTGGGAATGTACTGAGTGAGGATCCATCTCTCAGCCTTCCAGCTGCTGCGTTCACTGTGTGGAGTTTACAGCAGGACACACCTGACGCCTGAGGTACGACACACCCGCATTTACAAACACAAACACTCTGCAGCTCTGCCATGCCGAGGATGAGACCAGCCGAGGAGCTGAAACCTTCTGCAGGAGGTGGAACAGATCTTTCACTAGTGTTACATAATAATATGATCATCTTGATTTTATTTCTAAGAGTTTAATTTGCATGAAAATTCAGACAAAAACAACCGACAGAGTTTAGATGAAAATGACTGAATGTCTCCGGCTGTCAAACTGTTCAGTGATTTTACAACAGAGAAGGTTAATATCAGGGAAATATATTGATGTAACTCATCTATTAATATCATGAACTAACAGGTATTTAGCAGGTTTAATTATTAAGTTTTTAAAAGGAACATCATCAACATGCCAAACATCCTCTGATTCCAGCATCTTCAAGGATTTTATGTGTCGGAATTATTTTACAATTTCATGACGGATGTATCTAAGAAAATCCGATTAATGAAAATAAATGCTGCTTGTGGTGGAAGCAGGAGAGCAACATGCTTCTGGTTTGGATGTTTTATGAAATGCTGATTACTGGAAAGGTTGAACTTTTTCAAACATGTGAAACTTATTGGACTTTAAGTCAGTAAAAAGAAAAGAACAGCTGGAAAATTCACCTCCAATTTATCTGTAAATTACTACGTCCTCATCAGGAAACGTGTCCTGCGTGTGATGGATGTGAACGTGGGGGATAAAAGGCAGTTTGGGCGCAGAGGAGGGGCTTCATCTGAACACTATGTGCTGTCGAAGCAGAACGCTCGACCACCATCACATATTTGTGGGAGAACTGCTCATTTAAGTGGGGGTTCAGAATCCATCAGCAGAAACACGCCGTCTGGTGATCTCAGCCTCGCTCTGCTGGATCTGTGACTGTGTAATACAGGAAGTTATATAAATCACTCTGTGAATCACCTCAGATGGTGAAAAGGTGAGCGCTGGACAAATATTTACATTGGCTGCATGAAGTCATTCCCAAAGGAAGTTTTCAGGTCTTTATGGAAACTCAGACTCAGAAAGTGATCCTTTCAGAACCTGCATGCCTCTTCCCTTTTCTTCTGTTTTAGTAATATACTCTTAATCTGAAAAACTCCAAACACCTCCAATACCAGCTGCAATCCCACCAACAAACTCCATACAGACACATTTACCAGTTTATACATGTGGTGAATCTCTGCAGCACGAGGAAACACGTCTGAAACACTAAAACAACCATTTCTAACAAACCAAAACAGAATTCCAGCACCAAGAAACCAAATAAAAAAAGATGCTATAGATGCATCTCTGTAAAAGCTGACAGTAGTGACTGTTCAACAGGTAAATAATCCCCCAATAAGATCAATAAAGTATCAACTATCATCATACCTGCATGTCTAGTATGTGACAGAGTAAAACTATGCCAAAATAAATTTATTTAGCAAATTATAAAACATTTTCTTGTTTTCACAATTATTTATTTAAGTAAAAATTTATTGCTAAATTATCTGAACAGATCTGTTGGTCCCATAAAGAGACTCTAATTTAACCTGTTTAAGCTGTTTAACCTTCGTCTCAGGTGTCTTCAGTCTGTCCATCAGACCTTCAGTCTGTTTACAGGAACTAACAGGATGTTGGTAGTCTGGTATCACTGTGTGCACCACCCTGAACATGGACCAGATAAAGACCAGAACTGTCTGAGGAGCTCAGAGAGAAGATTCCAGATCTTCTGAGTATTTAGTTTTCCTGCTGCCATTAAAACTCCACACGGAAAACTGAAAAATCAGTTTACATTTTTATGCTGTTTTTGAGTTTCGTATCAGAGCAGATGTTTTTTAATTGTTTATCGTTTTGGGTAAAATCCCAGTTCGAGGTATAAAAGACTTGTTTATCTGCTGTCCTGCCACAATGTCCATCATCTTCATTTAACTGGTGCATTTTATCCCTTTTATCAAAGACTACAGCGACTGTCACACCGTCTGTCTGCTTCACTGTAAAGACGTGATTCTTATTGGCTGAGGCTTCTTCATTTCTTCACATTATCACACACCATGTGGCAGAAACCTTTTATGTTTCATTAAGTACTTTGTTCTGTTGTGACTTAATGCTTCAACAATCAGTTCTAATAACAACCTGATGTCTAACAAAGTTCTGGTACAACTATGAGTTGCTTTTCCAAATTCCTGTTGGAGCACAAGATGAAACCTTCAGGCTCAAGCCAGGTGTTACAAAAACTGGTTTTATTTTGAAATTCTGTAACAGAAGACAAAGTTTGAAGACAAACATAAATGATGTGTAAGAACTTGACAAAGAGCTTTTAGACGATCTAAATCGGTTGAAATGAATCTCCTTCTTTATTGTTTTCTTGTCAGAACTTGATCCATCTCATTAAACTGCTTCAGTATGCATTCTCTTTTCAAATTAAAATCCAGTTTGGAAAGTTGCAGCTTCAGTAAAAACAGAAACTAAAACATGTTTCTCATAAATTTTTATTTTCTTTATGTTTGAGATTTTTAAAATGTTCTCTGTAACTGCTGCTGCTTCAAACCTTCAGGAGATGGATGAGAGAAAGAGACTCAGTTCCTCCAAGGAGCACAAGCTCCATCCAAATCTCGGTTTATGGGGAGTCTCATTAAATTTACTGTGAGAATACCACTACAGTTAGTCATGTGTGAGAAGAGAAAGTGGGCGGAGGGAAGGAACATGGGTTCTAAATATTTATCTGATTCTTTTAAAGTTGGATTTAAATTTAAATCTTTCACTGAGAAATAGATGAAACTTGTTAAATTTAAACTCTTTTCCACAAGGCTGTAATATTTCCATTAAATATGCTTTTATTTTTAAAGCAGAAGAGGAAGAGCCAGTGTTTACTTTGTAAATGTGGAGCTGGTTTTATTACAGCAGAATAATCTACTGGAAAACCACAGTCACGTCTTACAGTCTTTATTCACTGGTGCAGTTCTCAGGTAGAATCCAAACCAGGACACCAAGCCTGCACAAGGATAAATACAACACTTTTAGACACTTTTTACTTTTATTTATATAAGCGATGCAAACGGTGACTCATACAGGTGCATCAGTTTGAGTAAACTGGGTTTGGTTTGTATTTTTAACACCTTTTATCCTAAAAACAAAACTGAGTCTAATTTTTTTTCCAGTTAAAGTCCTGCAGGAGCTGCTGGACTGTTTCATCTGCCTGGTTGATGTTTTCTAACTCCGAGGAACGTTTTTCACACTTTGATTTTCTTCTCACTGCAGGCAATAAATGAGATACACGGTTCTCAAACACATCAGTCAGCTGTTTTAGTTTTATTACTATTTATGGTTCTTTATAACACACAGACACTTATGAAATATCTCTGAGTTAAATGTCTCTGTACGGGACTAATTACTGATAGTCCAGTAAAAATGATTTTCACAGTCGATCTAACTATTAAAACCTCTTTTAAAGGGTTAAAATTAGAACCTGAAGTTATAGTACTGTTTAATGGTGTGAAGAGTGCAGCTGTATTAGTCTGTATCATTATGAGATATTAATCTGCTCATCAGAACAGAATCACTCCAGATATTCATACAGTAAACTGATATGTTCCACCAGAGCAGAAGTTTATCAGCTGCAGGTTAAACTTGGTGCATCAGATGGGATTCAAGAGCCGCTCTTCACATCACAGGACACTACAGACAATCTACATTTATATGGCAGAAGGTTAACATATTATATCAAATAACTACAAGCTAAAAAAGCATTTAATATTTAACTGCAGGTACCTGTTTTCATCAGCAGGGTGGAGTCTTACTTTTTATATGACACTAAAATGACTTCCATCATTCTAAACCAATATTCTGATGTGCTTAATAAAATATAATAAAAATGTTTTCTGTAAGATTAAACTCTTAGTTTACAGCCAGTATAAGTTTATTTTCCACAATCTCATAAAACAAGTTCCATCTAACTTGTCTTCAGCTGGCGCTGCTGTAGAAGCAGAGGAGAGCTTCTACGGAAGCCTGAATGCCCAAACAAAGAGCAAGACTTACTTGTACACTGTGTTAACAGGTTTTAATGAGCCTTCCTGCACTAACAGAACGTACGTCTCTGTTTATGGGATATTTTTCTACATCTGTTTGTTCTGCAGTCACTGATTCTGTTCTGGGATCTAACGGAACTTCTTTTGTCTCGCAGCTCTTCCTGGTTTCTGATTGGATTAAAACCATGAGGGTCCTCCTCCTGCTCTGCCTGCTGGTGTTGGGCAGCACCAAACCCTACCAGCCCGTTAACGTAATGGACTTCATGAAAAACTATGACATCATGATGGCAGATTCTGATGATGATGATGATGATGATGATGACGACGATGACGATTATGATGATGATGAAGACTGTCCAGCCCATTGCCGGTGTTCACCTCGCGTGGTGCAGTGCTCCGATCAGGGTTAGATTAAACAACAGAGTCTCAGTCTGACTCGGTTCTTCTGGATGTTGTTCTGTTTCCAGCCTGTTAACTGCTGCTGTTTCACTAAACATACAGGAACATAATCATCTGGTCACATTTTTATCATTAGATCTAACTTTTAGAGAACTTCCTGAAGCATGAACTTTGTTCTGCAAAAGGCACTTCCTTTAGAAAAAGTTATTTATAAAAAATAGTTACAAATCTGTAAAAGAGACTCCGTTTAGGATCATTCTGGGCTTCACTTATTAATATTAGCAAACTTTCTCTCCTTCTTTCTTCTAACAGTTACCAAATTCAACATGATGTAGAAGCTTCTGTAACTGTTGTCTCTGTGTTTCTGTCAACAGACCTAATATCTGTTCCAGAGAAGATTCCTGAAGACACCGTGATGATTGACCTTCAAAACAATGACATCACCGAGATAAAGGAAGATGACTTCAAAGGTCTCAACAAGCTTTATGTAAGAGAGACCTCACAAACCACCAAATCCTGAGAAGAATCAACACAAGACCCAGAACAGAATATGAGTCAATTTCACGCTTATCTCCCAAAAACTCCTGATCCTGAAGAAATCTGTTAGAGTTCTAGAGTTTGATAGCAGATCCAATGCTAACAAGCATTTTAGAATAGAATAGAATAATCCTTAAATTTTATATATATTTTGTTATCAAAAATGTTTCCATTTAGAAATTTAAAGTTAAAATATGTCTCTGGTCACTTTTTGGCAACAGGGCCTGTTTCTCATCAACAACAAGATCTCCAAGATTCATCCAAAGGCCTTCAGAAACATGGACCATCTCAGGCTGCTTTATCTGTCCTACAATCTGTTGACTGAAATCCCTGCGAATCTGCCGCCCAACGTCATCGAGCTTCGCTTCCATGAAAACAACATCAACAGAATCCAGAAAGACGCATTCAAAGGCTTGAAGAAGCTGCATGTACTGGGTAAGATCAGCTTTTAGAATCTTCTACGATTTACAACAAATCCTGGCAAAAACTTTGTTTTTTTAAGTTTTCATAAAAGCCTTTTTACTGAAACTGGTCTGAATCAGTATGTTTTTAAATCCTGTATCTTTCAAAATCAACCAATTAGAGTGCAAAAACATTTATACACAGACCTTATTATGCCTTTTTAAAATAAAAACATCTTTTTTGAGACAAAAAACAGTTTCAAGAGACTTTTTAGCCCAGAAAACTTTTGCCGATTCAGCTGTTTTTAAAAGTCTCAGCAGTTTTTCTCTGTAAAAGTAAATTAACTGTAAATCTGAGTTTCAGATTCAGTGATAAAACAGGACAGAACAGAAATACTGACCACTGAAACCAACAGAAAACAACAACCACGCTGAGGTCTGATGAAAACAGCAGCACAGTCTAACATGTTTTTTCTTTTATACTGAGACTTTACGTCTTTAAAATAATCATAACTTTTAATTATAGATAGAGCAGATCAATTATATAACATTTATTTATTGTGCAGGTCTTTTTCAGGTCATCGAGTCACTTGATTGATGACAGTTACATCTAATTTAAACAGAGTTGTGTAGATCTCTCCAAGTAACTGATGAGATTTCCATTGCAACAGATCGATTGTTAGTTATTCCTCTAAGTTCTCCTTCATATTGATGAGTCATTAATGACTGAACCAGATGTTTTGTGTTGATCTAAACAGAGCTGGGAGCCAATCCTCTGGCCAACAGTGGGATCGAGCTGGGAGCCTTTAATGGCCTGTCGACTCTGTACATCGGTATTGCAGAAGCTAAACTAACAGCTGTTCCAAAAGGTAAAAACATCCCAAACCAACAACACACACTTTGTTCTGCTCACACATCCACATCATCACAGCATCCAGCGCTCTGTTTTCAATTTTATTTTAAAGCTATTAACTAAAAGCATCATGAACCACTAGCGTATCATATATGTGGTGTGCTTTACCTCCCAGACTTCCCGTCATCCATCACAGAACTAAGCCTGGACTACAACAAGATCTCCAAGGTGGAGGTAGAAGACTTCAAAAGATACAAAAACCTGCAGAGGTAACCCAACCATGGTTTCATCTAAAACTGTTACTACCTTAGTATTTATTTAAAAATTAAAAACAAGCACATTTCATCAAGATAAGATTCAATAATAAAATCCATCAGCTGTTCAGCAGAACAAAAAGAACAAATATTTTACAGTTTTATGTGTGTGAACCCTCAAACAGACATGCAGACCAAAGTTTGGTGAAGTGACCCACAACTTGTTACATTGGAGTAAATCAGCTTTTATTTTGCTGTGAAGTGAATCATTTTGTTTTACAGGTAAAATCTCTCATTTGGCTTTCCTGTAGGTTAGGACTGGGTTTTAACCAGATCAGGTCTGTGGAAAACGGCAGCTTCACCAGCATCCCAAATGTCCGTGAGATCCACCTGGACCACAACCGTTTGAAAAAGGTGCCACCGGGTCTTGGGTCCCTGCGCTACCTCCAGGTGAGACGCAGCCAGTAATCACAAACATCATCAGGTAATAGA
Source organism: Pachypanchax playfairii (assembly GCA_006937955.1). Lineage (NCBI taxonomy): Eukaryota > Metazoa > Chordata > Actinopteri > Cyprinodontiformes > Aplocheilidae > Pachypanchax > Pachypanchax playfairii. The sequence goes on along the minus strand of SSNP01000075.1, from coordinate 1,568,472 downwards.
AAAACGTTTCCAGCCACACCACTAATCAATACAGGGAGGATTTAATAAATGCACAAGTTACTGTAACACACCTAGTCTATGTTGATGGGTTCCAGGTAAACCTTTCACTTCTTTGATGTCTGGTAACAACCAATGAGATGAAAACTGGAGAAATTAAAAAACTCTTTTAGAAGATGTCATATCACAGGAAACTGAAACGTGGCTGTGAGATAAACCAAAAAGCAGCAACACAAATAATGAAATCTGAGCACGACACAGCAGAATTAACCTCAGCAGAGTCGTTAAAAAAATAAAAGATGTGATTAGAAAAAAAAAAACATAACTCACAACTTCACCTGGTGGAAGTATCAACAAACTGCCCCCGAAGACAGTAGATTCAACTAGAACAGCACTCAGCGAGATCTCCACCAAAATACCTGAGTTCCCTCCACCTGGTGATTTACACCAACATGAACCAGCTGGAGTTCCATGCAGATGTTAAAAACAGCTTCTATCTCACAATGATGAGGAGGCAGGCTGTAGGCGCTGGGAAAAAACTAAAAAAGCCAAAAAAATCCAAATTGTAAACAGCAAAAACTGACTGTGACTGTGATACATGACAGAGACAGCGGACATGACAGGCGGACAAAAGACACGACAACAGTCCATCACTGAACTGACTGCAGCTCCAGCTTAAATAGTGCCGGACCAGAACAAAACACAGATGCAGACAATGAACTAATTGACAAGAGGTGAAACACAGGAAATGACACGACCATATATGGAACATGAACTTTTAAAACCCAAAGAGACACACAGATCCTAAAACATGAAAACATAGCACAAAAGACCAAAACGACAACAATACAACAGTAACACAACGACACGCCATGACTAAACATAAAGACATAATAATATAAACAACCCTAAATCTAAACTAAACTCAAAAGCCAGATATTAAACACATACAATGACAAAACACCTAAAACACAAAGGTCCAACACTGAACAGGAGACCACGGTCAAACCCCCACGGCTCCTGACAGTGACCTTCCTGATGAAGGTAATTAAAACCTCACAGCACATCACAGTAATCCACCAAGTCTCACGAGTTATATCAGGTGTTTCCATTAAACAAGCTTCATAATCTTAACTGGGTTTAACTGACAGCAAACACAGACCTTCAGATCTCAGAAACACTGAACCTTAAAAACAAAACATTCATGGAATTACTGATGTGCAACATCTGGTTTTTAATTTTCATTTGAAGTTTCCTGAGTAACACTAAAGCAGCAGCTACATACATGTCAGGTGGAAACACAGAATTACATCGTTTTAAAAGCACATGTTCTGTGTCTGCAGGTGATTTTTCTACATGGCAACAAAATCAGCAATGTGGGCTACAACGACTTCTGTCCCCGTTCGCTCAGTATCAAGAAGAACCCGTACTCAGCCATCAGCCTGTTTGCAAACCCTGTTAAATACTGGAACATTCCGCCCACCGCTTTCCGCTGTGTGATGAGCCGGAGGGGCGTCCAGCTCGGCAACTTCAGAAAAAAGTAGAAGAAACCGTTAGCCCAGAAACTGACCTGCTCACATCCTCATGACAGATTAAAGAGGAGTCATTCTGATAGATAAAACATGATAACATCATAGGTGGATAGCTGTTCATGGAGTAAGATCCATTTAACATGACACTGATGTATATTAGAACCAGTTTGGATGCTGATTTATTGTTCTTGGTCAGGTAATAAATGCTGAACATTAAATCATAATCTAAAACAGTGTTTCCTGTAACCACAGGAAGTCCAAAGATGTAACATCACTGATGGCTTTGCTTTAAAGTAAAATGAACAAAGAAGCAGCTGTTACCTTCCACCCACAGTTTGATGGGAAAACAGCGCCACACGCTGGTCATTTCTGAGTAAAACATGTGATTGGACCTACATCAAATGAGAAGCTCTTTGCTGATTAAAAATCCTTCTAGATGACGTCTGACTGGGTGGGGTACATGCTATAGAGTGTTTCTGTTGCCTTCTGAAGAAATAAATCAACTTCTTTTGCCAGTTCTTGAATTATTTTACTGTATTTTTTTTAAATTGAGACATTTAGCACGAGTCACTGTTGGACTGGAGCTGTAATATCTGCAGTGTTAAAATGACATTTGAATTACATATTAAATGACATTAGAATAATGTACATCAGCTGTCACTTTATGCCTCGTGTGTCTCTCTGTGGATATTCTACGTTATCTAACTGCATGCTTGTGTTGCCTTTGTTGGAAGCCTGATTTCAGATCAGATCAGAGACGGATGTAAACGTGTCCTCTGCAGGGCTGAGGCCAGAATAATCCATGTGATCTACAGTCCTTGTTTTTAATCAACCAGCTGGACTACAGATAGTTTCTGAATGATGAACAGAAAATGTATCACCCAACCTGGAATATCTGACCATTTACTGTTCAAATATGTTTGTATCTCCTCTGAATTGGTGCTATATTTATTGGATTGGATGTCTTTAATAAACCTGGAACACCTCACACAAAATTGGCTTTGACTTTTTAAAATAATTAAATCTGATGTCATTTGAGGAGGTTTTGTAATGCTTTTTTATTTTCTAAAAAAAAATTAATTATAATATTAAATAATCAGAAACACGATTAATGTTTTAAAGAGGCCATTTCACACAATTTTTAGGACTTTGTGGTTATTTCTTAAGTATTAACCAGTAATATGAAACATTTTATATCTAAAAAACATCAGGAAACACTGATTAACAGACCTTTCAATCTGTATACATCAAGTTTCGTCAGGCTCTCGGGCTGTAACTCATTAATATTCATTATTCGAATTTGCCAGACTCTGATTGGATAACAAACTAGCCTATGAGAGCGAGGTATACTATTTCCTGCCCCGCTGCGCATGGCAACACCAGACGTTCTCTCTTCCTGTTTGATACGTCTTATGTAAACAGCTTTTAGCAGCAGCATGCTAGGTGTGGTTTCAACTGCGGGAGCTGCCGAATGGGGAGACACAGTCACGCCCTTCTACTTCTGGTCCATGAGTCTCCAGGACGAAATAATGAATGAGAGTCAATGGAGCGATAAAAGTTTGATAAAAGTCTGATCCAGTTTGAAATGCACCATGGATCGAACATATGATGTCCGTGAGTTATAAAGACAAGTTTTGATGGCGAGAAAGCGATCATTTTCGACATGCAGCAAAAGTTATTTTATATTATGTGTGAAGACATGTAGTAGACTACAACCACTTGTCTCGTAAAATTGACGTCACCATACCACTCACTACTACTACTACTACTACTACTGTCATTTAGCAGACGCTTTTATCCAAAGCGACTTACATTGAGAGAACATACAAGCAAGAATTCAAAGAGAAGGAAACAATATAAGGAGAAGGAGAAGAAGAATCAGAATAGGAACAATGGCGGTGAGTTTAGCGAGCTTCACCTCCTTCTATCAGGATGAAGGAAGGAGGATTATACGACTAGTTTTGTGGTGACATCCCGATACAAAACACACCGGCATTGTCGCGTAAAAACGACTTTCCAGTTGTAGTCATTTTAATTATGAAATTTTAAAAATAAATAAATCTGAATTCACTTGACAGACACGGTCAAAACGCACATCATTTTTTATTATTTAAATTGCGGTACAGCATATGTGTGATTCAGGGCGTAAGACAAAGCGGACCAGAAAATGACTTTTATCGCGTCATTGACTTCCATTCATTATTTTTTCGTTCAGGGGACCCATGGGCCGACCGGAAGGGGAGGAGACTGTGGCTCCCCATACTAACGAACAAAGGAGTTGTGATGTAACAGATACAGGCCGTTAGAACTCAGGAGAACTCGGGTTTTATCACCACCTGTGTAGTTTGAGAGATTAAAACTGAAAGAGAAGTTGTTGACCTGTTTTCACCCACTATGAAGGTAAGAACACCTGTGGAGCTAAAATATTCAACAGAAACCTCAGAAACACTGTTTTTAATGGAAGGGCCTCTTTAAATAGTCAAAGTATTTCTAAAAGAAACAAGTGCCATTCATAGAACTACAATGTCTTGATTCGTCAGTGTGAACGTCATATAAAAAATCTGAAACATTGTTCATGAAAACTCTGAAATTCAAGTAATAAAAATGTGTTGATCTCTAATTTTACAGTCAAAGAAATCTTACATCATCAATAGACCTAAACAGATTAACAGATTTGGACAGTTTGTCAACATCTTTCCTCATTGGTGATTCATCTAAGATAAAATAATTATTTGTTGATTTTTATCCACTTTATAAACCAGGTAAGTGTTTCTAAGATCAGTTGCTAAGCTGCAGATAAAAAGCAGTTGTTTTCTCCCTTCACCCACCAGCAGATGTCACTACAACATTAGGGATTTTCAGTGGTTCTGTAGTGTTGGAATGGGCAATAAAACCAAACTATTATCATAAAGTCACAGATCAATGAGTTGGTCCCTTCATAGCTGACTGAAACAAGACAGAGGAAACAGTTTCATGTTTACCTGCATGTTTTTCAAAATGTGACAAACAAACAAAATGTAAAAATAAATGATCTGGGATTTATTTAACAAAAGTTAGAATAATTTGAACAGACCTGTTGGCCCCAAAGAGACTCTTAATCCTTCATTACAGTCTGTTGAACCTTCATCAGTGTCTCAGGTGTCTTCAGTCTGTCCATCAGACCTTCAGTCTGTTTACAGGAACTAACAGGATGTTGGTAGTTTGGTATCACTGTGTGCACCACCCTGAACATGGACCAGATAAAGACCAGAGAAGATGCTCCATGTTACAGACTACAGACCATCTCCAAGCAGCTTCATGTTCCTGTGATCAGCTGATCATATTATTAAACAGTATCATGTTAATGTGACCGTAGCGGGACGACATCCAGGACGTGGACATAAGAGGAGACACAAGTCCAGCTGGATCAGATGGAGAGAGAGGAGGGACCAGAGGAAACATCCAGAACCATCAAGATGAACTCCAAGATCCAGGAACATGATGAACCATGATGTTCAAGAAGATCCTGGAGGTTCTAGTACTGACAGAAAAACCCTGAAACCAGACTGAATTAAACTAAATGAAGTAAAACTCCTGGGAGACGGTCCTCTGGACTGATCAGATCAAACTGGAGCTTACTGACTAGAGAACACATGTCTAAACACATTTCTAAAATAAACCAGACCAACTCAAAAGACAGAGAGCGTGAGAGGACTTGTCTTCAAAACATTCCTAAAATCAAATGTTTTTGAGCCTCTTTGAAAATGTGTTTTTCATTCTGTACAACAAAAAAGGACTCTTCATTGGAAAAACTTTTTTCCACAAATACACAATGAAACACAAAATAATTATAGATCATAAATGTCTTTGCAATTCCACAAAGACCCTCAGGATAATTGAAGTCTGAGCTTTCTGCATGTCGTCAAGCCTCCTGAGATGTGTGTCAGTGTTAAATCAACCAGCATTCAGGACTGTGGTCCCGGGACGGTTTATATTCAAGAGTTCAGATTGTATGAGGTATGTTCAGTTGTGACGCAGCAGACTGTGGACAGCTTTGTCTCCCAACTCAAATTACTCACTCATAAATTTTAAGCACGTTTTATTTTAATTATAAAAGTGAATCAAGGTCTTCTTTCTGGTGAATTTGGTGAGTTGATCGAATTTATGATTGCAGACAAAAAGCCTCTTGGAGGTATGACCAAATATCAACAGGAAGTCAGCCATCTTGGAAAAACTGCTTATTTTGGGCGTTTTCACACCTCCTACTTGGACAAACTCCTCCTACAATTTTTTTACGTATCAACACTAAACTTAATCACTACAGTCTCAAGGCATGGGGGGGTTAAAAGAACTCAACAAAAGTATTATGGTGTGGGCGGGGCATAACCTCAAACTCTGACTTCTTGCCATAGGACGACTGTGTTACAAAAAGTGACTCTTTAAAGGAAAGTCAGTTATTTTTGACTAATTCTGAAACAGTCCCAGGTACTGGTTGTATAGCTTATTCCACGTAGCCAATCTCAACCATAATACAGTGAAGAGGTTTGAGTGCCTCAAGGACTCAGCAGTTAGACCGTTTTTTTGGCAAATTGGCTCTGGATAAAGAGCCAGACTAAGCAAGATTCAATCTACCCATATGACAGAAACAGCAAGATGCCCAGACTCCTCACTCAGACTAGGGCTACTAGGGCCTCTCTCTAAAGCCAGGCCTGCAGGAGAGGTTCACTGCTCAGTCTGGCTGGAAACACCCTAAACAAAAAACAAGGAGCCACCTTGATGGAGGAGGTACCACCAAGAGCTGCAGTAAGGGACAGGTGTACTGTGAGTCTGGCCACAAACTGAAGCAAGAACTGTGGAAGTCTGATGCAAGGCTTCTGAAACTGGCTTTGGGGACTAAGGAAGGGGTCTGGATATTCAGACTGCTGACTCACAACTCGGTCCTAGACAAGCATCAGGAAATAGATGGACAATCTATAATACAAAGTAATTAACTTTTATAGTTGCCTGTTTGAACTGATAATGGGACATTTTGGTCACTCTGGGGTATTACAACAATCTTTAAACCCCACAATGATACAAAATCAGCACTTTATGCTGGAGCCGAGTATGTAAATGTGCACTTCTGTTGTGAACCAAGTTGATGCATAAACCCAATTAATCTTTTTGATGTCTGATTTGTATCCAGTGAGATCTGAGAAAAGCACTAATGTGTGTTTTTCTGTCAGTTTAGGGAAGAATATGAACTGCGCTGGAACCAATCAGAAAGAAGACATACATTTAGGGCCGTGAGCCAGAAACAGTGAGCAGAGATACACTAAAAGTAAAACTGACTGTAACTACAGAGTAAAAACAACAAGTCTGAGTGGGTTTGTCAACACAAGCTGCGGTAGGTATCAGAATATCTTTATAACAACGTTATATGATGTTCCAGTTAAAACGTCTGAGAGGTGATGATCGTTAATTCTGGACATAAAATGCTTTTACATTTTTCCCTGCTGAGTGAAACGCATCCAGTAAGTGAAACACATTGGAATGATGAATGTTATGAAGCCAGTATAAAAACTTGACAAGCTGAGTGTGTTTTCTTTGCTTTCACGGTTTCTCTGCGAGGCCAAACAGCTGCTGACTCTGAAACCCAACACCTGTCATCTTTACCTGAAAACTGATCTCTTCAGCTCAAAGAAATTTGGTTTAGTTGCATTACAGTACTAAAATGCTGTGTTGCAGATGCTTTGCACATTGATTGTTTCGACTTTTTAAATGAAGACTCTTTGTGCTGTGGGTGTGGGATGAAGGGGAACAGCCCTATTCTGTCTCCAGGAAACATATGGAACAGATCTGCTGGTTGGCCAGGCTTCGTTCTGCCACGTCTCACAGCCACATACACACACAAACAGCCCAAACTTCAGGGTTTTTACCTCTCTTCACCTTCTGATTCTAGTCCTCGATCTCCCAACCTCTCCTCCATACACAACTCAACAACTAGTTTCATCTCTCAGCTGAGAAAAAAATTAAAATGAAAAAAACATTTAGGTTATTCTTGTTAAAATGGTATAATATAATATTCTTAGTAGCAACACCTTTTTATTTGTTAAGCCTTGCAGGTACAATTGTTTGCTATCTGCATTTTTGCCACTAGATGTCACTGAAATCTACACAGTCAAAGTACATCCTGAGTGGCCTCTAGATCATCTCCATCTAGACCAAAAGTCTATAAATAAACACAAAACAAATCTGTAAAACCATCATTTTCTTTAAGTAAACCAATTAAAAACAGCTGATTCAAAATGTGTTCTGATGAGAGTTAGAAGGAGAGATCATATTTCTCCAGTCTTAACATCACTTCATTGGCTCCCTGTAAAATCTAGAACCCAGTTTAAAAGGTTCCTTCTCACATATAAAGATCTGAACAACCAGGATCCATCTTATATTAAAGATCTTATTGTTCCAGATGTTCCTAACAAGTTAGTTTTTAAGTTATCCTGCTAAAAGACAGACAGACAGACAGACAGACAGACAGACAGACCCTGATGAAAACATTACCTCCTTGGCGAGGTAAAAACACTCATTTTATATAACATCAGAAAGAATTTAGTTTTTTTAATGAAGGATTAAGAAAAAAAAAACTGTAGAAAAAGACAAATTAATTTCCTGTGTTCATTTAAGTGAATCTCATCTCATTTGTTGATCATAATCTAATTCAGTTTTATTTTCTCACCAATAATTTCTAGTAAGTACGCTTTTCTTCCTTCACCAGCACAAATTGTCCCTTCCTCTCAAAATTTGTCAGGAAATTAGACTTATTTATTATTAATCAAAACTAAACCCATCATATGTGTTGAATTTCCTGTTTCTCTTCAAGAATTTCCTTTAGAATCCATTAGACACAAATCAAGTGTCTGTCTCAGCAGCATTTTTTTTAGCCCTATTGCCCATGAAACATCTTAAGAAAATGTTTAACTACAATCAATCATGTGAAGTGGTGAAGCTTCAAATAGCACCACAGGTATAAGCTACACCTGTAATATTACAGCTTTAAAAACTCAAGACCACAAATTTAAAATAAAAAGGCAATCTGGGCCAACTTGAACTGATCATGTTGAAAATGTGATTCTCCTGAACAATTTCTGTAAATCAGATCGTCATGGATGGATGGATGGATGGATGGATGGATGGATGGATGGATGGATGGATGGATGGATGGATGGATGGATGGATGGATGGATGGATGGATGGATGGATGGATGGATGGACGGATGGACGGATGGATGGATGTTGGATGGATGGATGGATGGATGGATGGATGGATGGATGTTGGATGGATGGATGGATGGATGGATGGATGTTGGATGGATGGATGGATGGATGGATGGATGTTGGATCGATGGATGGATGGATGGATGTTGGATGGATGGATGGATGGAGGGAGGATGGATGTTGGATGGATGGATGGATGGATGTTGGATGGATGGTTGGATGGATGGATGGATGGATGGATGGATGGATGTTGGATGGATGGATGGATGGATGGATGTTGGATGGATGGATGGATGGATGGATGGATGGATGTTGGATGGATGGATGGATGGATGTTGGATGGATGGATGGATGGATGGATGGATGGATGGATGTTGGATGGATGGATGGAAGTTGGATGGATGGAAGTT
>SSNP01000075.1:1514297-1554297 GCA_006937955.1 Pachypanchax playfairii | reverse complement strand
CATTAACATGGGAACTTCCCAGAATTCCCTTGGTTCCAAAAACACATGAAATACACGCTGACTTTAACCACATGGAATTATATCGTAGCTGAACTGAAACTGTAGCATGAAGGGATAAAAACACTTCACTACTGGACACGTGTGATTCACTGTATGATCATTAAACAGTGAACAAACAAATTATCCCTATAACTCAGAAACAACAAGCTTCGGTATGTTTGCCGTCGTGGGAGAGAAGAGCAGCTGAGAGATGGAGTCATCAACCAGTCCAAGAAACAGAATCATGAGAGGCTGATTCAATATTCAGAGGACCTACGGATCATTCTGAGTTAAACTGTCTGACAGAAAGAAAATGTTTGGAATTCTGGGATAAAAAGTCCAGTAGTCATCAGAGGACTGGAAGCAACTTTCCAGTACCAATGCACACTGGAACTCACTCAGACACTAATACTCCCCACATGCCTCTAACCGGTTTAATACAAACTATCATGTCCCAGGTGACAGTGTAACGACTCCGTACCAAATGAAATGATGACCAGGATACAGACACTACCAACACAACACTGTATCAAGTCCACGTTCAGTGTGGTGCACACAGTCATCCAACCCAGGAGTCTGTTCCTGATGAGAAGACTGAAGACACCTGAGATTAAGATGCAGGTGAAACACAAACTCTTTCTTTTCTTTGTTTAATTCATTGACTCTGTCACATACTAAAGACACGCAGGAACACGTTAGAAAGTTTAACTGAAGCATTGTTTCACTGAGCTGTGAGTTATACTGATCTAGAGCTACACTTGTGGTCATGTGATAATTACTGACAGTCGTTCACATAAATAATCCGAGGTCTTACAGATCTCATAGATCTTGTTATACTGTGTGAGAGTGAGCATTAAAACAATCTTAGTTTAAAACATGAAAGGCACAGGATGATGATCCTTCCATCGGGGTATGATGGGTCTTTTATTAGAAGGACTGTGACACTCGAGCTTCTCTGAACCCACTGGAGACTCTTTAACCCTAACTGTGAACACAGGAAGCCTGAAAGAACACAGAACTACCAAAGTTAAGCTCTACATGAATAACTAGTTTCTATTTCTGTGTTTTTAAAAGGAACGGTCATGTTTGGTACTAAATAATAGTTCAAAAAATTAAAATGTTCAGTGTTTTATACTGTGATCTGACGGGGACACATTTAGAAAACAGCTCAAAGTATTTAAACAAATCTAAATTAAATATAAACCTACAAGAAATCTGGACTGGAGAGTTCAATTTGACATTTAAATGTGATCCTTCTGTAAAACTTGGATATTGATCATTCTGACTATGATTATAATCTCATTTATACCAGATAATTAGTTTTCAACATAGTTTGGAGTTTCAGTTGTAAACATCAGTAATAACACACTTTCAGAAAGTGGGAATCCCGTGTGTGTGAAGGAGAAAGTGTTTTGTTGGGGAAACTGACAGTAAATCTCATGCTGGGATAAGAGTTTCCAGCCCTGAGAACCACGAGCAGCTTTTTACAGTAAACAGTCAGGTCAGGGCTTCGATTCACGGCAGCTGGATTCAGTTACTCTCGATGGAGGTAGACAAACAAGATGATAGATAACAAAATAATCCAATAATACTGACGTGGCATGCAGATTTATTTATTTATTTATTTATTATTAAGTTCCATATATATGTTCAACACTCGGGCATGGGCTCGGAGCCATGGTCCAGTCCAGGCTCATTACCAGTTCAAACACTTAGTCTGGTTTCATCTTCTCAGAGAACAACTCATGCAGAATGATAAAGTTATATTTGAAACAGGAAAGTTGAAATCCCAGCCTTCCTCCTTGTGCATCCCCAACATCTGCTCTGCATTTGGCTGAAACAGCAGGAATCCTGCAGTATCTGGCTGCATCTCCACAAGTCTTTAAAACATCTTCACAAAATCACAAATCAAGCAAACAATCTGTCAAATTAACAAACTACAAAGAACTCAACCTGATTACTTTTTGTCCTTTTTTTTAAAAAACCTGCGTAATAAACTTTGGAAACACTTTAGAAATCCTCCCATATGATGTCTGAATTACCAGGAAAAGACAAAACCTTTCCAGAAAGTCAAACCTAACCTGGTGTTTGTAAAACTGAAGTGGTGGTCTCCTTCTGGAGGCTGCAGTTGTTCTGTTTTAACCATCAGTCGTTCCTCTGGGACTGAATTCCAAGGCTGATTGCCATTATTTGAACCAAGACTCAGCAGAAGGAAAATAGCTCAGTTCTACAGTAAATTGAAGGACAAAAAGCCTCTTCTGCAAAGGGAATCCAAATTCCAAAATACACCAACAACAACAAAGAACAGTCTTAAAGAATCAAAGAATGGATTTTATTTAAAACTGTGAAAAAAACTAAAGATTCAACTGGAAGTGATTTTGCTGCCTACTAATTGAAACTTCAGCGACTGATTGGTTTGTTGATAAGATCTGGAAACATAAGAAGTTTACATTCTTCAGTCTTTTATATCCTGCAGACCAACATTACCAATTTATTTTAAATTCTCTAAGATTTGTTTTACTTTGTACGCTGAACCATCAGTCTGACATGAGACAGTCTGAAGCAGGAACAGGTGACGTCGTTCGTGATAAGAAGCTGTCCGATCATGTGACAAGCAACCAGGTGCATCCTTTAATACCAAAGTTCACATTTTAGATGGTCCATCAAGACCTGTGGAGACTTTAACCCTGAAGTTCAACATTCAGATATTTAAGGTTTAAGTCATCATTGCTGGAAACGCCTCTAACTGAAGCATCTTCTAGTTTATCAATACGTTGTGGAGAGGATGTGTTGGCTATAGTGTTAAATTATTACTGTAAAATAAATGCTGCCGTTGGAAATTAACATCAGATCTAATTTCATCTCAGTATTAGAGAACTGCATCTTTAAACAGAGGAAACCAGGTGAGAAGCAAACGGAGAGAAAAGTTTCAAACATAAAAAACTCTCCAGAAGACTAACAGTACAGGATCCCATCCATCATAGACCCGACCCGGGACCTGAGAGATGCTTCATCCTTCAGCAGATCATCAGCTGTCGGACATGTTTTCAACTAACAGCTCGTTGAGAATCATCTTGTTTGATTTACATGATATTTTCTGTCAAACTGAGTTATCTGTAGCATTTTTCAGAGATTAGGAAAAATAAATGGACTAAATAGTGTCTTTGCGTCAAGCTGTTGTTACGAGGAGCCTAATATTCTGGTTTGAACTGTTTCTTTAGGTTGTCTGTCATGTGTCAACACACCTCTGGTTCATTCCACGAGTCTAGAAGCTGGTTTCTGTAGGAAGGGTTCAGAGGTCAGAGACTTCTGAAGATAGACACTGAGCCAAAAAGAAACTAAAGTTACAAAAAAACTCTGAAAGATCTTCAGAACATCTGGAAAACTGTTGATACAGAACCACCTGTGTGTCCGTCTGTCCATCCATCTTCCTTCACTTATCCAATATTGGATCATGGAGGCAGCAGGTTCAGGAGAGAAACCCAGACCTCCTTCAGACCAGTAAATTGAGATCTTTGCTTTTCAGCTTCTTCTTCACTACAACAGACTGAAGCAGCGTCTTCATCACTGAGGATGAAGCTCCAGTCCATCGGTCCATCTCCTGCTCCATCACTCATGAACAAGACGCTCAGATACTTAAACTCCTGCACTTGAGACAAAGACTCACTACCAACCTGAAGGAACATTGCAGCTTTTTCCAGTTGATTACCAGGACCTCAGACTTTGAACAGCTGACTCTCATCCTGCTGCTTCACACTCAGCTGCGAACCGTCCCAGTGCACGCTGAAGGTCATGCCTCAAAGACACCAACAGAACCACATCATCCACAAAAAGCCGCCACCACGTGAACAGATTCCAGAAAGTCTGACTGTTGATCCAGACCTGCTGGAAGGAAAACAAAGAGACTGGATCTGGAGTCTAATCAGTGTTTCACTGTAAAGCACTTTGAATGCCTTGAAAACATCTTCATCCATCTCTGTTTGTTACTATGAAACTCCAGAAGACTTAATAAAGCCATGAGACAGATTTACTGAAGCTCTACACCTGCTGCAGACTGAGTCTTCCCTCATGTAGAAGGACTCACATCTCACTGAGGACCTACTGTCACAAATCCATCATTAAAACTGAATTAACTGAAACAACCTGGGATGTTTTATGTTGCACAGATTTACCTAAATATAAACACAAATATTTATATACTGTTCTCTAAGCGGTTCAGTCACAGTGATCATCTTCTGAAGGTCACTTTAATTAATCACTGCGTGGTTTTACAAGAGCTCATGGAAACTGCAGTAGCTGGTTTGTGTTGACATTTAACTCAATAATTACATAAAAACTCTCTACGCTATAATAAAAGACACCAGTGTGAGGACTGCAGAGCTGGCAGAACCCAGTTCTAACGGGTGGTTCTGTCCCGACCAACAGGATTTTCAGCGCTGGCTTAATACATCATGTCAGTGGCGGGCCAGACTCATGCAGACGGAGCTGTTTGATGCTTCGCCAGGTGGGCCACTCAGTCTGAAGCTGTTCTACAGAGAAACTGTTGTTTGTGTGAGGAGTTACTTCACTGACGTATGTTCTGTCTGTGCTGCCTTCAGGGACCCATCACTTATCACTGACTCGCACCTGACACCTTAAAACTCGGCACACCATCACGCCGTCCGCAGCTGTCAGGAGAAATGAGCCAGAAAACATTCTACCGTTGGAATCGTTCACGTCCCAGTTTGGTATTACAGAGAACGTGGCGGTTTGGATCCGACATTCAATCACAACTTTGTAAATACATTTTGTTATAGTGTATTAACCAGATTTGTGTTTGATAGGAATGTTTTTCTACCAGAAACCATTTTTATTTAGATTATTTAAAGAAGTTGTTGATATACGGGGTGTAAAGCTGTCTGAAGTAAACCTCCCATAAACAATCATGTGACACCTTCTGCACACAATTTATACTTTCTTTCTTTTCTTATAGTGACGCTCACGTCCTCAAAGCTAAATGTTTGTATTGTTTCTTTGTACACAGCTAATGGAGTGAAGGAAGCAGAAGGTTTAGTGGTGTTTGATGAATGAAGCGCTGCACATCTACAGCTCGTCGTGTAGCTCAGATGCTGTTCAGAAAACTACTTTAACCACAAACATCTTAGAATCAGAATACAGTGACTCAACCTGAGGCTGTTTGGTAGAAATATAAACAAATGCAGCGCTGTCTGTTTAGAAATGTGTCCTTGAATTTCTAAATAGTAGCTGAAACGCTGCATATTTGACAGAAGTATTTCTAAAACTTAAAAGGTTGTACATTTGAGGTTTTAGACCAATAAATGTTACTGTATAAAGATGAAAAGGCTTTAGTGTTTACAGCTGAATCCTCTTGTACACAAACAGAACTTACAGAACATCAGTCTTGTTTTTGCTTTGACCATCACACTCATCACAGCTCTATTTTGTGTTGTTGTGGGTGGCTTTCCCCACTCACCAGTGTTATTAGGAGTGAAATACCAGTGAAACACCCAAACAGCCCACACTGTGGTACAGAAAATTAGTGACAGTAAAAACACATTCTCCAGTTACTGGCCCTTTTCCCAGAGTCATAAAAGTTTAAAGGTGCTCATAATTACTAACACACCTGTAACAGTACAAGCTCATGTTGCCTGGATGTTTATATCTGGGCCCCCATCTTTTTCTTCTCCCACTGAAAAAGTCACATGTTTTCTATTTAACCATTTTTCTGTGAAAATCATTCTTTGCTTTTTCTCATTTATCAAGAAATCTTTTCCTATTGTTTTTTTTTAGCTTCTCAGTTCACCATGTTAAAGGATAAAAACTGAAAATCCCAGTAAAGTCTTGAGAACGGCTCTGCAGAAGCCCAGTATCTATTTCACTTGAGAACCAAAGTCAAGATCGATCTAAAAACAGCTGGACGTGTCTTCAGTCTCATGACAGCATCATTCAGACTTCATGCTGGAAAATGATTGAGCTCAGACTCATTCTTGGCTTGGTGAAGTTATTTTGTAGATTCTCAGCCGTCCAGGACGAGTCAGTCAATCCAACAGAAGAAACTTCTGCCTCTGACCCCTGAAACCGAGTAGCATGACATCAGACCAACAGGTCAACTCCATCAGGTGACATTGTTCTCACCAGAGAGAGGGGAGATGGATGAGAGGTGGGTGGGGTGATGCGAGGCTGCTCGTCACATTTATAGACTGTCTGGACATTTACAGACTTCACACCACCAAGATGCTCTGATACCAACTCACTTTCTTCTGCTCAGGATTTCACTGACCAATATAAACATAGACTCCTAACAGTCATTCCCATGCAGGAAGTAATAAACTGCAACAGGAAAAACAATAAAACCAGCATCGACCCAGACCAGAACCCTGAGAGTAGAAGCGTTCTCCAAGAAAGAATCAACAATAAATATGGAACATCTTTGTTTGCATTGCTGTGTGTTCTCAGAACGCCCCTGATGCTCCAGAAAAACAGTCAGAGGTAATTAACTCTGGTCTGAATAATCCAGAGGTTCTGACCAGTCCGCAGTGCTTGACTGTAAGACGTTTGTCTGACGCCTGTTAAATGAATTGTTTGAGCAGCGGAGGAAAGAAAAGCAGGCAGAGAAAAGGAAAAACAGAGATCAGCCTAATGAAAGAGGGTCTGATTACAAGTCATTACTCAGAGACCACAGACATTCCTCCAGACAAAACACACTCACACTTCAGTTGTCAACTTTCAATTTTTCTGCTTTCTCTGCAGTTTTAGCTGAAGTTACACTTGAGAAGAAAGAGACACACCGTCTTTGGGATTTTTTTGTCTTTGCTTGTCTCTGTTTCTAGTTGTAGATGGATGGAGGCTGGTCTGGAAAGGGTTAAGTACTGCGCTCTATAAACTCTGCTTAACAGTCTGTTGGAAGCTACTGGTTCAGCCTTTAAATACAGTCATTTGACTGATCCAGCCAGAAGGTTAGAGCAGAAGCAGAGCTGCTGACCCAACTCAGGCTTTAAGACGCAGCGCTGTGTCGACATCACACTGTTTTGGACGGCATGAAGACGCTCCTGTTCACCTGTCTGCTGGCGGTGTGGCTGGCAGCAGCCTCAGCCAGAGAGTTTGATCACGACTCTCGACTAACAAGAGGATCTGTACCTGCACGGCGGCAGAACGGATACCTGAGCGGCTACTTGAAATCACAAAGAGAAAGGGTGAGAATTAAACTGACTCTGTCGTCCTTCTCTGCAAAGGATGTAATAAACATACTTTAAATATAATGATTGATTATTAGTTAGAGTTTAAAGAGTTTTCTGCTTGTAGTTGGATTTTAACACCTGTTCTGATGAGTTGCACCATCACTGAAGCTAATCTTAACATAAAACATTTGCATTCAAAAAAGAAATAATCTGCTCTCATATGTATGGAATTAAACCAACATACAAATATTATCCTTTTTTAATTAAACATAAACAGAATCATAGCCTTTAAAAAACAAGATTACGTTTCTTTTAACAGGCTAATAACAGAAATACAATGATTTTAAATGGTGTGAAAAGAGAACAGTCAAGGGGTCGAGTGGTTTTATTTAACAGCTGTTTGTATTCTAAAGGAATAATCCAGATACATTCTCCTAAAAATTTATGATCCTCTTCATGGTTATTCACTTAATCTTATTTTCATCCTCTCATGCAGTAACGACTGATCCTGTCAGCACCTGTTTGAGTGTCCTGCTGTTCTCTCAGCCACAGTTTATACACAGACAGCCTTAAATCAGACAAACATAAACTGAAATCAACCTCATCAAACCAGGAAGTGTCTGGAAGAGCCCAAACCAACATCTGGTCAGATTTGTCTCTCAGGGAAAAATTTTCACAGAAACACAGACACAACCCACAGAACGAGAGCAAAACAGTATCAAACCTTAAAGTGGTTAAAACACACCTCATTTCCAACAAGTTGTTTTAAGAGTCTGATCAAAGAACTTGAACCTCTTGATAAAGATCAATGACATGAACCTGGTAACCAGAAGAGGTTAGACTAGTCTGTCTTCCATCTGATTGGTCTGCTGGCCCAGCAGTCAAACAGGGATGTGTTTATCAGGTGTGGATCTTACATCTGGAATATAAATGATCCAAACATTGGATCAGTTGTGATTCAGGATTCCAGCTGTTTGTTTACTGGTTCTATTTGTAGATTTTTTATTGCTGAATATTCTGAATTGTAGTAATTCTGCTGTGAACGCCACACATTGAAGAATGAAGGAATCATATCCTCAAGAAGTAGGTCAGAGGTGAGAGTTCAACTCCTGGTTTCTTCCTCTGAACGGCCACATGGGACCACTGATGGATTTCCATGTGCTGCCCAAAATGTTAAGTTGTGTGGTCTGCCCACTGTATGAAAACCACCGAGCCTACAACAATCCATTTTAATATATCAGTAATTCTCCAGACCTTCTGAGTTGGTCTGTTTCCCTTTTTTATTCAGTTTTAAGACATTTTGTTTTTTGTTGTTTATAAAACTCATAAAACTCTGACCTGTGACTCGATCAGACCAAAAAGACTAAAGAGGTGAACTGGAGCTCGACACTTAACAGACTAGCAAAGTACTTATTTTAAATTCTTTAAAAACTAAAAATATGAGTGCATGCAGCATGTCCTTTCAAAATGTTGAGCAGAAAAGAAGGAAATCCAGTAACTAGGAGGGGGCGGGGCTTAAAACTTGTACTGAAACCAGCCACCAGGGTCCAGTACTTTCTTTTTGGCTTCTAGTCAAGTGGCTAGTAAATATATCGACAGTCAGTGGTTTAGACATGTCTTTAGTTGCTTCCCTGGTTTGTTAGGATATAATTTATTACAAACATCTCAAAGAAGTCCTCTGTACTAACATGACACATGGGTCTCATTAACCTTAAATAGGTTAGAAAAGCCAAAAGCTTTGTTCACATGTTCACAATGAATCCAAAATCTGCATCAAATGAGTAGAAAAAATGTAAAACCGTCACAAAGCTTCAGTAGTTTCTGAACACTGTGACAATAAAGAATAAATAAACAGAAATGATGGACAGTAATAAATACTAGTGTTGTCAAAATGATGGACATCAAAAAGGTCTGCAGGAGAAATGTATATACATAAAGAATAGATGTGTTTTTGAGATAAAATAAAGACATAACAGACCCCACAGAGAGCTGATAGCTAGCATCTTACACACAACACGACTCAAACAAGGAACAAACTTCCCTTTACAGTCAGATTATTGATCACTGTGAGAACAAAGACAACGTCAAAAACAAGTCTTAACTACAAAAATCAACAAAGTGAAATCAAAGACTAACCCAGTATAAATGTGTGATTTAGATTAACCTCATTGTAGTCTCATTGAGTGTTTTATAATGTGTTTCCATATTTACTTATTGATACAACGCTGCAGTACCTGTACACTCATTACACTCATTATGAAGCTCATTTCCTTCATTGATTTCCAACCTTTCCCCGTAACTGTGGAGCAGTTTTACAGCATTAATGTCTGATTAACTAGATCCTTAAATATTAATTCTTAACCCCTGAAAAAAATACAAAAAATACATTTGATTCTAAATCCCTGTCTTCACAATGACTTTCTAAAGAGGCAGAACATTTCTACAGTCATCAGAGGGTAAACTGTAGGGTTCAGAGGGTTCGGTCCAGTCTATAACCTGGAGTAATAAAGTCAGCAGAATGTTGTATATTTGCATGTAGTTTTGTTTATTTTTAACACATTGTGTTCACTTTGATTAGTCTGACCTCCTAATTCTGGCAGCATCAATGTTTTGCTCGAGCCAATGAGTTAACTGGAAAATGAACGGGACATTTTTCTCCTGCAGAGGGCGCTGCTTCCTGCCGATGAACCTGATGCTTCCCTAATGCCAAGGGAAAGTGACGGCTCTGGTAAGAAACACATCTGTACAAAACACCTGCACCTGGCTACATACCAGAAAGAACAACAAGCTTGATCTGCTTCGCGAGTAGTGAGTTGGTTTAAACCAGCCAGAAATGGTCTGGAAGGATTCCTGAGAGCAAGATTATTAGGTCTATATTTGGATTTTATATATAAATAAAAAAAACACATAAAACAAAAGTTTCTTTCACAAAGAAAAAAAAAAAAAAAAAACGTAAAGCATCAAAAGCTTTTGTGTTTAAAAGTCTCACTTTAAAAAAAGATCTTAAGCATCTGAGTTTGGAGAAAATACAAATGAGGATAAACTCTAAAGAATAACCAGCTAATAGGAAAATCCAGACGTTTAAGCCAAAGTCCCACATATTAATGTGGAACTACAGAAAGCTGCATAGATGGAAGATGTGAGCTGAACCACCTGGGCCTTTAACTCAAAGAATATTACATTTAGATATTTTACACTAGAAGCGTTTTTTTAAAGCAGAAAGTCTATAAGATGTTTCTGTTCATGGAAAATATTAAACCTCTTGAAACTAACAGAACGAACATCGGTTTAAGTCTAATGATGTTTAATTATGTCGTAAACTATAAAACATGTGTTTCCTACAAGATGAACCAAATATATTGATATAATATTTGGATACTACTCTGGTTTCCAAAAAACAAGAACAAAACTTTAACATTTAAATTCTAATCGATTGCAGAGCTGCAACAGAATGAGTTCAAGCTTCTCTCCTTCCTGTTGACCTCCAAGTTTAACATAAACAACAGCTGATTGTGATGGTTTGCTTGTGTGTGTGTGTTGTAGGTCTTCCCACCTGTTTGCTGTGTGTGTGTCTGTCTGGTTCGGTTTACTGTGAGGAAGTCGCTCCAGCAATGACATCAGTTCCCCCTCTGCCTAAAGAAACTGCCTACCTGTACGCTCGCTTCAACAAGGTCAAAAAGATCAACAAGAATGACTTTGGTGACACTGGTAGGTCTGACAAGCTTTGAGACTAATGGTTTCTTAGTAATAGCTTGTCTGAAAGAGCATCCCATCATCTGTTTACAGTGACCCTGAAGAGGATCGACTTCACGGGGAACCTGATTTCAGAGATTGATGACGGTGCATTCTCTAAGCTAACACTGCTGGAGGAACTGTCTCTAGCTGAGAACAGACTGGTCAAACTTCCAACACTTCCAGCCAAACTCACATCCTTCAATGCAAACAACAACTTCCTCAAAACCAGGGGAGTCAAGGTCAACGCTTTCAAGGTACATCACAAAAAAACATTTACTATCACAACAAATTAGAGATATTTGGCTTTCTGTTGAAAAGCCAAATAAGCTGTTCACAAGCTGACTTATTATCTGCTGAGTCGTGACATCACACTCTTCTTGAAGGTCCTCAGGTCATTCTGGGGTTCAGAGTCTCTACACGGAGACTCAGCTGATTCCAAAGGCTTTCTATGGGATTCAGGTCTGGAGAAAGTCCAGGTCCCTCCATTCCAGGTCCCCCAGTCTCCAGCAGCTGTTCCCTCATGATGAGACCTGGATGATCTGGATCCTTGTGGTCCATGAAGATGAAATGAGACCTGTGTTGTTCATGCAGGGACACGATGACTGGATTCATGATGTTATTCGGGTAGTTTGGACTCATCACAAAGTGTAGGACAGTTCTGTATCAACTAGACACACCTGTCCACACTGTGACACCTGTCTGCACTGTGACACCTGTCTGCACTGTGACACCTGTCCACACTGTGACACCTGTCCACACTGTGACAACCGTCCACACTGTGACACCTGTCCACACTGTGACAACCGTCCACACTGTGACACCTGTCTGCACTGTGACAACCGTCCACACTGTAGCACCTGTATGCAATGGAACACCTGCACCACCAAAGGCTCGTCTGGTGACATCAGTGTCTCCTTGGTGTCCATCATTTCTGCTCAACATGAATCTACTTTCATGAGAGAACATCACTGAAGGGCTAATTAAACGAGGAATGACAGCACATCCTCACTGTTATCTTCATATGACGACTCCTTTTACAATTATGGCATATTATGCCCATTAACATGTTATGTTATTTCTGGAGATCATCTCAAAACTTGCAGCTGGTCTTCATGACCTACAGCGGTGTCTCAACCCCAACTGTAAATACCAATGTTAATAATTTAAACTTTTTCCAAAATCTTTTTAATAGCAGCTTGACTGACAACTGGAATCGTCTGAACATACACCTTGAATTTAACACTTGGGGAAGAAACTCTTGTATTTGCCACGTTTCTTTGATTTTTCTTTCTTGTCATGACAGAAGCTAACCAAGCTAGCCAACCTGTACCTGGCTGACAACGAGCTGGAGGCTGTTCCATACATCCCAGAGAGTGTTCGGATCCTCCATCTACAGGTTTGCATGTTTTACTGAATGAATTAACCAGATTCTAACACGACTCTAACCTTCAAACTGCTGGACACGTTTCTCCTGACTTCAATGTAATTCTTTTTTATATCAGCTTACCTTTTGATTGTATGTTTACATTTCTATCATTATGTTCTTTAACTCCAGAACAACAACATCACTGATGTCAACAAAGACACCTTCTGTAGGTCAAATGACACCTACTATCTACGACTAAGTCTCTCTGAAGTCCGCATGGACGGTAATCCAGTGGTACTGTCTAAGTACCCCGACAGCTTCACCTGTATGAAAGTTCTGCCTGTTGGTCGATACCGCTGATGAGGCTCAAACTGTACTGTAACCCCCCTTCGTTGCTGATGGAACACTTTTCCTGAAACAAAGTACTGAGGGGTACCAAAATATTCTGGACTTTTGGGAGCTGGTCCCACAGTGGAGATAAAGGTTTTGATGTTTTTACTCAGTAAATGGACAAACATCTTATTTCAGGTCAAACAGGAAACAATTTATGAGACTGAAGGTGTTGGATTCATCTTGGTTTGTGGGCATTCTGCAGGTTACAGGTGTGAAAGGTCAGGTGTCAGATTATTTTTCTGAATTCACCTGTAAAGATCGACTGTTTGACTCTGTGATAAATCAGATCAGACATTCCTGTTTATATCCAAATCATTAGACGTGTTGGACAGCCTCCTTTTCCTCGGTGCTCGTGAGCAGCACTGAGCTGTCGACTCACTTGAATTGGAAACTTCAGATACAGTAACTGCAGTTTAATATGACGGTGTTGCACCACACATGGTAACTTTTAGATTTAAAAAAAATTGAAAACCATCACTTTTTATTCCTCGGCTCAGCAGAGCTGCTGTGTACTGAAAAATAAAATCTGCTTGTTCTTGATTAGGGTCACAGAGAGCTGGTGTCCATCACTGACAGGCTTACACCTGGACAGGTCACTAGTCCATCAGAGTCACACAAACATTCACACCGAGGGTCAGTTTACCTACATGAATGTTTTATTGGGAGGAAATCCTTAAAGAAAACAGGTAAACTCCCTGCAGAAAGGACACAGCTGACAGTCAAACCCAGAACCATCTTACTGTGATGTAACCGTACGACCAACTGCACCACTGAGCAGTCACGTTTAATGAAAGTATTCAAAGAATATTTGTTGTTTTTTGCAGACACCCCGGGACATTAAGTCACTGTCCAACTAAAGACAAACTGTTAATGTGTACGACTTTAAGGTTAATGATGCAGATTCAGACCAGAACGAGCAGCAGTGGCTCAACTTTTAGTCCAGTTTCTTGTTTCCTTTTGACCTGAAGCTCCTTTACATGAACAAACAAACAAATCTTTCACCACAAGTCAATAAGTTTGCTTCTAACTAAATATATTAACTAGTTTTTCATCAAAATGATCTCATATTTTCAACCCTTATGTGAAAATTATTAGGAGAAATAGTTGCAACACATGGTTGATAAATGAAGACTTAAATTCAAGATATTACTGCAAGGACATGTTCATCAATATGCAGATCCAACAAAATAACTAAAGTTAATTCACAGGGTTTTCATTGAAGAAACGTAAACAAATATAATAATAATATACTCAAAGCAACGTTTCTCTTCAGTGTCCCGAGTTAAAGTTGGTGTACAAAACAAAAAGAAAAGGTTTAACCTGATATAATACCATGTTAGACTCAGTCACATTAAAACATCACTGTATTTAAACAAAACATTCTGCATGTTTACTAAAGTTGTTTTGTGTTTTTGTTTGTTTTTCATCCTGGGCCATAACTGTGAAATGAAAGAAAACTCCATGTTAAAGAGAGATGATCCTTCAGCTCAGTGTCAGTCTGAAACAAGGTGATCACAGATCTGATCAGAGCAGAAGATGTTTGTGTCTTCTAAACACATTTAAGTGATTTCAGTCTTAAAGAAGGAATACTTGATATATGCATGTTGATCTGTAGTCTTATTTTCTTCAGCTAAACATTGTGTCATGACTGTAGAAACTATTTGTAATGTTTCCTCTGTTGTTTTGGTGTTTTCAGAGATCCCAGATGATTCAGTTTTGGGTAAATTAATTTCAATGTTTGACAAAATGCATGGTCATGCAGACACTGTTCATTCAGTATTTTGTGACTTTATTTTGTTTTTTTATTTATAGAATCTAGTCAAGGTGGACTGGAGAACGTGTATCTCTGATTTATAGTAATGTGAAAGTTACTCTGCCTCTCTGGTTTCTTGCTTTAGCTCAACTCTTCCTCTCCAGTAATGAAGATCACTTTGGGGGTTTTAATGATGTGAATAAGCAGTGGTGTACAGGAAGACGTGTAACATGGCTATATCTGAGAATATGTTAATAAAGATCAACTGTTTTTAATTACAATGCTTCCAGATCATTGATAAGAATCTATTTAATGTCTGTCCTCAGGTGAAATTTGAGGCTTAGAAAAGCCCATAAAATAAGTAACGTGCAATTACAACAGAAAATACAAAATTAGTTTCCAGAAGAGAAGTAAAATTAACACGCGGCTTCCTGTACCAAACAGTTTGAGGGAAGGTTTCAGGATGCAGGAGCTTAATGTGTGGACTTCCAGTTTTCTCTACAGCTCTGGGGAATATATAATATATATAATCAGGGGTGCACATAAGTGGTCCGCAGGTCCGCACACACTGTCAAAATATAAAATGTGCACCAGATGAAAAGTTGCAACACGCGTTTGCGTACTTAACATTGGTTTGGCTGAGCTGCGTGAATTTTTAGGTTAATCAGAGGCGGTTCATTGTCAAATAAATGAAGAATCCCGTTGACTTCTTTTGTTTGACTGATATGTTTCTCAGCCAGAGCGCCGAAGTTCCAGCTGATCAGCTGATGCTGCGTCTCTCTCTGTCTCTGTGTATCAGTTTGCCAGTGTGACGGATTTTCAGTCAGTCAGATCAGTGCAGCTGACTGCAGGATTCTGCATCGTGTCAAAACTGAAAAAATTCACTGAATAAGACAAATAGACCATCGTGGCACAGACGTGTAGAACTACCTTTTTGTGCTATAAAATACAGAAAACCACCTGTTTTAATCAACAGTATCAGCGTATTTGTCTGTGATTCGCGCCATTTTGAATGCACGCAAAGCACTATGGGATATGTAGTCAATGCCCCATAACTGTCCAGTGTATCTTTTTATCTGACTGCATCACATTACAAACATCCTCATCATTTCAAAACAAAAAACAGTTACAGTAAATGACAGAAGCTCCAACAGCTGACTAATAAATTTCAACACCAAACTGTTAAATGTAGATTAAAGTGAACAATCAAACCTGTAAACAATCCAACCTGAACTCAAGGTTTTTTTTACCAGTATTTTTATATTTTACTGGTTTCTCTTGATTTTTTCAACAATTAAAGAATTTTTATTGAAATAAATATAGAGCCAGGTAAAGTAAACAGACTGAATTTGAAGCTTGATGAAACCAAAAACAAAGCAGAGGAGCTCGGAAGAGACACAGCGAGACACATTTAAAAATGTGAGGACCAAGCAACAACCCTAGGTTCTCTTCTGAGAACCAGGACAAAAATATTATGTGCACCCCTGTGCATAATATATAATGACCTGATAGTTTCTCAAGTGCTGCTGCCTGAAGGGTCAAAGGTCATTAAACTGTGGTTTCTGGTCTTTATGTTCCCCGAAACATCCTTGTATTATAACACTGTACGTGTTAAAGGTTTGTTCTGTATTTCTTAGGTAGAATAACTTCTTTTACAGTGACTGGTGATCAAAAGGTGAACCGATTGATCATTTCTGAGCCAAAAACATTAACTGCATCTTCAGAACACGAGCCTGTGTGTCTGTGTGTAGAAACATCTGTTTTAATGTGTTAACAATGTAGAAAATGTTGATCAGTGACAGAACATCTGCTCAGAAATGTCTATAGTTTGTAATTTTTCAAAGCCAACCATCATCGGTCAGTCTGCGCAACAGTGACTGTCTGGTTAAAGCAGCTGTCTGAATCCTTTATCGTGTTCTTGTTTTTAAAAGTTTGCTATTCTCAGGACATTTTGTGTGTGTGTCAGTAAGTAAAGATTTACAATAGTAACTGAATTTTCCATAGAAGCACTGAAAAAGATGCACATTAAGCAGAATAACGTGTTTGAAGCTCACAGACCAGTGTGGAAAATGTGGGTTAATCCTCTCTGATCCGAGCCAACTTGGCTAAATGAGAAGAAGAGAATGTGTTCCATGCTGCCGCTTCACTTAAAACTTCAGTCAAGTCCCACCCTGAAATTCATTACAGCTATATAAATCACACCTAACATTTGTTTCATTTTTCTTGTTTTATTTACCATAAATCTGCCAAACATAAGAAATACTGACTGCTGAATAAACTCATTTAGTTGGTTCACTGAATAAACTGGTAACAAAATATATTTCAAGCTAATTTGAGCCGACAAGAATCCTTAAATCAGGATATTTTTTGTAAATCAGACAACAGTAAAACTCTACTTCTGCTGCCTTAATGGAACAAAATTAGTTTTTATATGATAATTTAAAATACAAGACAAAAAACCCACAATAACACAAAGGTAATTATCTGATCAACTGAAGGTGAATGTGTTCTGTGTTTATTACTAATAATAATTCAATGTTCCAAACAGCATGTTAGCATTTGGAGTCAGCGCCTTCACTTACCTGGAAATGCTGGAAGGTTCTGGTCCGGTCATCACATCTGTCTGAGAAAGTCCTCAAAGTCCTGAAGAACAGCAGAAGATCCTTGTTCTCTTCCACACTGAAATTACAACAGAACCGAAAAAATGTTTGTGTCAAATCACAGAAACTAAAAGCTGTGACACGTACAAGCTTCTGGATCTGGGTTTCCTAAGACAGGTCTCACTACGGTCATAAAAGATCTTACGGTTTAACTCAGATGTTTGTGTTTGCATTTTTCTACTTACAGTCATTCTGATAAATTAGAGGGCAGTAATCCTTCTATATAGCGTGCTTCACTTTATCGCAGATTTCATATACAGGCATGTCTAAATATACTGTATGACACCAGCAACAGGTCTTTTATTTCTGGGAAATGTTTCCTCAGTTGCTTTGGCTAACTGATTTCATACATACAATGATAATGGTAAATGTTTGAGAAGCACATGGTTATGTATCCTGGGTGCTGATTGGCTCAGATCAGCATGTGGTTATGTATCCTGGGTGCTGATTGGCTCAGATCAGCATGTGGTTATGTATCCTGGGTGCTGATTGGCTCAGATCAGCATGTGGTTATGTATCCTGGGTGCTGATTGGCTCAGATCAGCATGTGGTTATGTATCCTGGGTGCTGATTGGCTCAGATCAGCATGTGGTTATGTATCTTGGGTGCTGAATTTTGGTCCACTCATGTCTACAATGTTGCTTCAGATCATTGGTGTTTGCACACTGACTGTATATATTAACTGGACATCTGAGGCCCGAATGTGAAGCTACAATAAGACGATGACCTGTAGAGGCCGGCTCTACAACAGTATGAAATGTTTACATTACTTTACTGAAGCATCGATAAAATATTTTAACCTTTTTATCACAGATTTAGACAAAAAGTAGAGTAAAGACCAGGTTCAGTCATTTAACATGTCCACTAAACACAAAGCTGTACGCTTACAAACATTTCATCCACAGAACAAACAAAACTAATTCTCTACTCTGACCCCACATCACTACATACAATACAGAAATGTTCCTCCTTGTATAGATTATTCTGTATATCATATAAAATAAATGTTCTGTTCAGGTTGTCTGAGCCGGAGACATTCTGTTCAAGGATTTCCAGAGTGTTCTGTGGGGGCCCAGGGCCAGACGGCAGCCGGGTTAAGTTTCCAGATGTTATTCCACACAGAACCGATGGAAACATGGCAGCTGCCTGCCGTCTAATGCTGCACAGAGAAAGAGATCCATTGTTTGATAAATATCATTTAGTGATAAGTAACTGACAGGTCGCACCGGTTCTGGATCAACACACAATATTTTGTTATTAACTAAAGCCTGATGCTGATCCAGGCAGTAGTTTTATCGTGTGATGATGCTAATCTGAGGGTTTGGAGGCGATTTTCCCAAAGAAGCAATAAAATTTGTTTTATTGTGGGAAAAAAAAAACATTTTGGATACTAAAACAATTATTTGTAAAAAAATATTTAGAAGAGCGACTAAAACGTTAAACAAACTGAAGTGACAGAAACACAATCAGCGATCAAAAAGCCTTAATTAATAACTCTTAGAAACAAAAATAATTAAAGGATTAAAAGTATTGATGGTTGAATTCAGTCTGGTTTCAGGGTTTTTCTGTCAGTACTAGAACCTCCAGGATCTTCTTGAACATCATGGTTCATCATGTTCCTGGATCTTGGAGTTCATCTTGATGGTTCTGGATGTTTCCTCTGGTCCCTCCTCTCTCTCCATCTGATCCAGCTGGACTTGTGTCTCCTCTTGTGTCCACGTCCTGGACGTCGTCCCGCTACGGTCACATTAACATGATACTGTTTAATAATATGATCAGCTGATCACAGGAACATGAAGCTGCTTGGAGATGGTCTGTAGTCTGTAACATGGAGCATCTTCTCTGGTCTTTATCTGGTCCATGTTCAGGGTGGTGCACACAGTGATACCAAACTACCAACATCCTGTTAGTTCCTGTAAACAGACTGAAGGTCTGATGGACAGACTGAAGACACCTGAGACACTGATGAAGGTTCAACAGACTGTAATGAAGGATTAAGAGTCTCTTTATGGGTACTAATATAATAACAATAATAATCAGTTACATGTTATTGATCAGGCCGGATCCTCTCTGCAGGTCTCCATGTTTTCTCTAGTTTCATCCCACAGACCAAAAACATGCATGAGATTATTTAGCAGCTCTAAATTGTCCCTCAGTATGAGTGTTTGTCTGTACCTATGTGACCCTGTGATGGACTGTCAACCTNTCAGCATGCTGAGCTCCTCAGACAGATCTAGTCTTTCTAAAACTACATCCTGTATCCACAGCTGTCCTGGTCCAGGCTGATGGAGGTGAGGCTCCCATTACTCCAGCACCACAAGACCCTCTGACTACCAACAAACAGGCAGGGTGGATGAAGTGTCTTGCCCAAGGACACAATGGCAAAGTGATCTTTCTGAACAGATCAGGGATTGAAGCCAGGAACCCTCCAGTTGATGAATACTGGATCTCGTAATCTCCAGTTGTTTCCTGATTCTGTTAGTGAATTTCACGAATGTTGGTTTTCTGATCCTTTCCCTGTTTTGTGTAGTGGTACCAGGACCAGGCTTTTGACTCCACCTACCTGGTTCCTCACCTAAAGGGGACTGGACCAGGGTCCTGGTTCCTCACCTGAAGGGGACTGGACCAGGGTCCTGGCTCCTGACCTGAAGGTGACTGGACCAGGGTCCTGGTTCCTCACCTGAAGGGGACTGGACCAGGGTCCTGGTTCCTCACCTGAAGGGGACTGGACCAGGGTCCTGGCTCCTGACCTGAAGGTGACTGGACCAGGGTCCTGGTTCCTCACCTGAAGGTGACTGGACCGGGGTCCTGGTTCCTCACCTGAAGGGGACTGGACCAGGGTCCTGGTTCCTCACCTGAAGGGGACTGGACCGGGGTCCTGGCTCCTCACCTGAAGGTGACTGGACCGGGGTCCTGGTTCCTCACCTGAAGGGGACTGGACCGGGGTCCTGGTTCCTCACCTGAAGGTGACTGGACCGGGGTCCTGGCTCCTCACCTGAAGGGGACTGGACCGGGGTCCTGGTTCCTCACCTGAAGGTGACTGGACCAGAGTCCTGGTTCCTCACCTGAAGGGGACTGGACCGGGGTCCTGGTTCCTCACCTGAAGGGGACTGGACCAGGGTCCTGGCTCCTCACCTGAAGGGGACTGGACCAAGGTCCTGGCTCCTCCTCCTTGAGTGAAACCATCTTCTTTTCTTTAGATGATATTAAATAGTAACTCATTCTTTTATCAGTTCCAGACTTGACTGTCATGCTTTTGTAAACCAGTATTAACCGGTCCTCCCTCTCTCGCCTTCAGCTGGTCCAAAACGCTGCTGCTCGCCTCTTCATCAACAGAGGAAAACTGGACCTTATAAAACTGGTTCTGGAGTCTTTACCGACTCCCAATTTATGTTAGAATTAATTTTCAACAATTGATTTTTATTTTAAGGCTTTAAGTGGACTCGCTGCTCCTGACAGCAGCTGCAACTGTCTGCTCAGTTTCTTTTATAAGTTTTCAGAGCCAAGTACAAATGTTGAGGGAATTGTGTTCAGTTTACCCCTGCAGGCTGGAGCAGCTTCTGACCTGCAAGTTTCTAAAACACAGTTACATTTATTTATTTTGTTTGACTTATAACACACTGCAGAGCAGGATGCTTATCTTTAATCTTGTTTCTGAATGTGTTTTATTGTTTTCTTTGTTGTGTCTTGATGCTTTGTGATCACTTTAACTTATTTTTATTTAACTTTAATTGCCTTGTTTTCTTTAACTTCATTAATTTTTATGCACAGTAATTTTTTATAAGGAATCTGTTTTTAAAGTGCTTTAGAAATAAATGTGATTTGAGTCCTTTGTAAAACAACTGTATTACATACTAAAGACATGCATTAAACAACTGCTTTGTACTGAATTTTTGTTTCAGGACAGATGACACATTGTTCCAATCAGCTTTAAAGAGTCCCTTCCATTAAAAACAGTTTATCTGAGGTTTCTGTTGAATATTTTAGCTCCACAGGTGTTCTTACCTTCATAGTGGGTGTGAAAACAGGTCAGCAACTTCTCTTTCAGTTTTAATCTCTCAAACTACGCAGGTGACGATAACACCCGAGTTCTTCCGAGTTCTAACGGCCTGTATCTGTTACATCACAACTCCTTTGTTCGTTAGTATTCATCAGCTCCTGCAGTTGAAACCACGCCTAGCATGCTGCTAGCTAAAAGCTGTTAGCATAAGACGTAGCAAACAGGAAGACGTGACGTCTGACGTTGCCATGCACAGCGGGGCAGGAAACAGTGGTCTTTGCTCTCATCGGCTAGTTTGTTAGCCAATCAGAGTCCAGCAAATTTGAACAATATATGAACGAGCTGCTGATGAAGCAGCCTGACGGAAGGAGCCGGAACCACCCGAATTTTAATGCAGACAGATTGAAAAGTCTGTTAATCAGTGTTTCCTGACGTTTTTAGATATAAAATGTTTCATATTACTGGTTAATACTTAAGAAATAACCACAAAGTCCTGAAATATGTATGAAATGGACTCTTTAAGGAGAAAAAGTAATTCAAGTGTAGCTACTGAAAATATTTATATCAAACCAGGTCTTTATTAAAAAGTGAAACTGCTGGATTTTAACAGAATAATTTTTTTTTTAAAAACTGGACTCAGAAATTTGATGTACCATGTGACTCTGTTCAGGTGATCTGAATGGTGATTAGCACCACGGTGAAAGATCCTCATGTTGATTCCGTCCCCTGCACAGATGGTTCAGTTTAACAGAACACCATGTCAGGTTAGTTAATGATCCACGGAGAGTCCTAATGATGTGTTTATGTTTTTAAACTCGCTCTGACCAGTAAGATTCTCTGACAACGTGTTGATTTATGCAGAACAGAAGCTGCAGCAGCGGCTGTTGGTTCACACTGTAGCTGGTTTTTAGAAGTTGAGCAGATTCCTGCAGTTTATCCACATTTGTCATCATGTTTGTGTTGATATCATGAGCAGATTGGAATTTCCTGATTACATTCATGTTTAATAAGAGAGGTATTCTTTGAGTTTAAGGATACTGTGTTCTGCAGTAATCTGATGTGGCAGCCGTTCCCAAAAGCAACATATTCAGTTTTTCTTTGGCAATTTAAAAATCTACCGTTCTGATCTCAGCTTGGCCGTTCACCATCAGCCTGACGTTAGCCAAAAAAGTACTTCAGAAACCAAACAGCTTGAATCAAAGCTTCTTTCAATGTAGGTTCTCTCAAAATGGTCCATATATTTTTAAGTTTGGATCTCCATGTAACAGGAGCATCTCTTTATCTAAAAACAGGGACATACGAGGTAAAAACTGTTTTTCTGCACCCGAGAGCTTTTAATTGTTTGCTTGAGGTCAAAAACGGAGAAAAACCAAATGGTAACTAGATATACAGTGAAATATCACCAGTTTCATCTGAGTATCGTTCTCATCGTTAGACTCAAAGCACGCTGCATTCAATGAACCTCAGAAGCATTCGTTATTTTAGCTATCAACAGTAAAGGCTCATCAGCTGAGAGGGAAGCCTGATGCTGCAGAACCAGCTTCAAAAGAGACTCAATAATAAGATGAGAAGCTCCAAACAGCTGAAACTGTTCTGAATCTGCAGGAATTCAACCAAAGTATGTCACCAACACTTTATTAAGACATTCAGGAATTGTTTTAATTAGTGACAGAGAATTTTAAAAATCCCGCCAGCCTTACTTACAGTCCTATTTAATCTGTGTAAACATGTTTGATTTATTAATTAAGAAAAATTTTGATTTTTACAAATAGTAAAAATAAATAATATCAGTACTTTCCACAACCATGTACAAACAGAAGAGCAGTAATATTTCTGTTTAGCATCTCACCCAGAGAGACGATGATGAGTGAACTTAAAAGAAACGTTCCCATTAGTGAACGAGCCACAACAACAAAACTTTATTTATCTACCTCTCACATGTAAACCCAGACTAGTTGAACACGGGTCATCAGTCTAAGTGGGACGGTAAAACGAGCCCTTTAGCTCCGCCTCTTCACACACACACACAGCCTGACAAGGCAGCAGTACACTGAATCATTATCTGCTGTATTTTTCCATCTGTTGTTTGCCAGGTTCTGCAGACTGGGTCATACAATCCAGATGTGGTTTGGCTTCAGATTTACAGCAAATCAGAGCAGAACAGACGCTTTCTAGCAGATTGTGGTTATAAAGAAAAAACAAAACACACCTGACAGCAAATACATAACGTTTAGTGTTCAACAACACATTAAATATATCAAAAGAATAAACTTTATGTTATGAACAAAATTCTAAACTGTTTGATGTTTATTAACAGAAATGACATCAGCTCTGGTTCTGGTGCAGAACTTTAAAGTTCTTGTTGAGGTAAATACCTCAAACCAGCAAAACATCAAATATCACAATTAAAATCTACATTACTAATTATCTGGTCTGAATTTACTTCATGTTAACACACACCTAGATGCTCCAAAATAGTAAAGTGATAAAACTCCTGCTTCAATAGAGGAGCTCACGCTGATGGTCAGTTAATCCATCTGATCAGCAGCTACTGGGTGACACTGACCCTGAATGAGCAGCAGTACGGTGAAAAGACTCTGAAGGAGGTTTCACTACAAGAAGACACTAAACATGGAGCCAGCAACAGCTGTATGTGAGATCTACAGGTAAACACCTGACTCAGAAACACCGCTGCACGGTGGCAGGAAGTCCAAGAGCTTTATGGAAACTACATGTTGTGTATGTTTTGATACTTTTACTGATGATCTTTATATTGTTATAAGAGTAAAGTTGTTGTTAAACTCCTGAAGAACAGTAAACTGAAATTACTTCATGAATTATTTGTTCACTTGTTATCATTTTGAATATTTTAGTGTTAAATGGTTGATGTTCATTAATATGTTACAAGTTCGAACAGCAAGAAGAAACCAAACAAACAGGTGTTTTGGTGCAACATCTACAGCTGATTTAGGTAAATAATTTTATTTAATTATCATCGTGTTTACGAGCAGATTTCTTTTTAACGGAAAACTTTGAACTGAAGACCCAGCTTTCACTTTTACATGAATGTGCAGTGTTTGTACCTTGACAGGAAGCTGCTGAAATTCAGGAGGTCACTGGAGTCCAACACCATGTTCAGATCAGTGATCGTCCTCTCAGTTCTTTGATCCTTCTGTAGAAAAACCATCATCAGTCTTATTTATTATAAACATGGTTGAACATGTGAAATGACCATCAAAGAGATTCTCAGCTGCAGCTACAGTCTAAAATGTATAAAGTGTTAAAATGTGTTTCAGAAAGCAGGTTGTATGAAAACCCTGAGTAATTTAACCCTGTGTTTTCTGTTCCTGAGAGGTAGGGAGTCTGTCACCATGGTAACAGAGCCTGAATTATCCCTGCTGTCAGGTTTCTGTTCCTACCTGAAGCAGCTGTCTGACAGCGGCCTTGCATTTTTAAACAATCCGACTGATACTGAAGCAGAATTATTAGTTTTACGTTAGGAGAGGATTTTCCGTCCCACAGTGGACGTACTCTCATTCTTCACAGAACATCTCAGTAACGTTCTCCAGCCACAGATCCAACATCAGTCTGAAAAATACATTGATATAATATTTCTGTAAATTACTGGAAAATTTCAGCTTGTGGATGTTTTTATACAGGGTTGCTTTTCACAGTTTTTGCTGTGGGGCATTTTGGGTGCCTTGGTAACGCCAATCATCAATGAAAGTAATTGCAATAATGCCATTACCAAGTCTGATGTTTTGAGGTATGAGGGGCGCGTCTTTCCATTCAGACCGCATTCATTTTGACAAAAGAAAAGAAAATTTATCTGCCAGATTAGAGGTGCCGCCATATTGTGGCAGGCCGCCAATTAAAGAAACATGTAAAAAGTCTCCTGAGAATTTCTTAGCTTTATGAACTTAAAGTCAGAGTATTTATAAAAGCCCAAACTTCTTTAATAGTGTGTCTTAATAAAGATGTTCTGATGATCTGGAAGGGAGTTTAAACTTTTTCTTCTGGGACTCGAGGAGCTTTTAATTTCAGGGTAAAGCAACTCTCTGTCTCCCTCTGCTGGCGGTTGCAGCACCTCCTCCTTTGAATTAAATTTGTTCTCTGACTTATAGGAAAGTAATTTTTATCACCATAAACATAAAATGTAAAATCTGTTGACAGCAGAGTCAAAGACTGATACGTAACAATTACAGAAATATTTCTTATGATTTATTGTGATTCTAATAGAGTCTAACCCTGAATGAATAGAACGAGTGTTAATACAAATATTACAATATGGTAAATGTAAATGGTAAATGTCCTGTATTTGTATAGCGCTTTTCTAGTCATTCAGACTACTCAAAGCACTTTCACACTACAAGTTTTGCATTCACCCATTCACAAAACCCGAAATGTAGATCAGGAGCAAAAGGGAGGAGCTAGCATTCATACAGCCCGATGCGCAGATCGGGGGGCTACATGGGGTTCAGTGTCTTGCCCAAGGACACGTCTACATGTGGCGGTGGAAGCCGGGATCGATCCAACAACCTTCAAGTTGGAGGATGACCGCTCTAACCACTGAGCTACAGCCGCTCCAGCGTTGGTAAAACAAAGACACACTAGACTAAAAGGCAAACAATGAGAAACTGATAAAATGACCCACCTTGACCTCAGAAATCTGAAACTCAACTTGAAAAACCAGTTCAGAGCAGCGACCTGATATACAGAACCACTGGACCGCCTTACTGCCACCTAGCAAACAGACACAGTGTCAATCGGATCCAATCAGTCACATTGATAAACAACAACCTAAACTGAACTGTAGCATTTTATAATGTAAACATCACGCTGTACATGTGATGGATTAATCTTGGATTGATTGATCAATCATTGCACACATAAAGAAAGCAGATGTGTTCTCTCACTGCTCTGCAGAGTCTTTGTAAAGCAGCTGTTCAGACTGATGCCGTTCATCTGAGCCTGCAGCTTCAGGTCCTCCTCCAGCACCTCCACCTCCTCCTTCAGTCTGGACACCACCACCTCCTTCTCTCCACCTCGTCCACACACGTATCCCCTGTGGATGCAAACAAAACATGTTTTTACAGTTTAAACTCTGTGTGACTAAGATGTTGATGTGAAAACAAAGAACAAACAGATGTAACTCACAGGACATCCTGCATCGGTCCTGTGAAGCGGAGCGACATGTCCTTACAGCTGTCCAGCTGTTGCTGCTGCAGAGCTTTTATTTCTGCCTGCAGACACTCAATCTGAGCCTCCAGCATCTTCACCTCCTCTTCACTCATCTTTACTTCTTCCTTATTAAAAAACATAATTAACCAACATCTGGTCAAATGGGACAAAAACAACCAAATTAAACTATAAGAAATGTGTTGATTTGTTAAGTAAACAGCATTAAGCAGGTGGTCATAATGTTTTGGTAGATAAATTAAAGACCCCACTAGAACTGATTTTTAAAGCTGGAAATGCCTCGAAAGATGAGTCAGTTTACTTTACAGGTGCGAGTCAGTTAGCCCTATACAGGTGAGTCGGTTAGCTTAAATTTAATTTTGACTTGCTACTTATTCTTGATAAAATACGAGACATATTTCGACGTATGACTTAAATAAATAATGTTTTATAGTAAAACCACTTATATAAAACACAGTTTGTACATAAATTAATGTTTGTTTTACCTGGTTGATTTCGTGGATTTTCTCTCAAACCAAAACAGTTTTCAGCCTCGCGCCTTCTCTGGAATGTACCACCGTCTGAACACGGGGGAGGACTCGTGTTTCTATGAAGACTTTTCACGCTAACATGGAGTTTCTGTAGATATCAATCTCACAAATACTAATATACAATCATGTAAAATTAAAGTATTGGTGTTTTAATAGTCTTTCAATTGACGAAGACACGTGAAACCAATTTGAGTGGAACGTGAGTGGAACCGTCCTTCTGTACGCAGCAGGACATAAAAGTTTTATTGTTTCATAAAATAAATATATAACAGCTTTTAGTTAAAACGATATTTTTCTTTTTATGTTTTATTTTAAATGTATAAAAGTCATATGTCAACCATCCCTTATTTTGAAAGCAGTTAACACGGAACTTTACAAAAACCGGAAACGCTTGTGGGACTCAGAAAATAGTAACACCGGTTGGATACATGTGAGGTAAACACTCGAGATGTTTTCTATCTGTATTAAAGTAAACGCGTCAACATGTTTCAGATGTTAAAAACACATAAATACCAGTTTCATTGTACGCTTTTGTGTTTGATCTTCACGAACTTGGCTGAAATTTTTATAAAGAAATATGAAAACGAAGCAGATTGTCTTTAAACTGCACTGTAAGCACGAAGCGACTCTGTGGTATTAAATATGTTGCAGACATTAAGTTTAATGTTAAGGGTTTTGGGGGGGTTGAAGTGTCTCTAATGAACTTGTTGACACACAGTGACGCGTGTCGCACAGGTGTCTTATGGATCCGGAGATGCGGCGGCTGTATGTCGGTGGTCTGAGTCACACGGTCTCTCAGAAAGACCTGAAGGATCGATTCGGAAAGTTCGGGGACGTACAGGACGTGGAGCTCCGAACCAGAAGGGACGAAGACGGTTAGAAATCCAGTCTACACGGACACTCTGCCATGATTACAGATGTTTAAAATGTTATTCTAAGTATTTAAATTATGACTAACATGACCACCAGCGTCAGGTGANTCAGCTGTTTGTTTGTTGCCTCTGATCAGAGTCGTGTGTCACTCACAGCGAGCTGCTTGTTGTGTGTTTATTGTGTTGCATCATTAACATGATACCTGTGTGTGTGTGTGTGTGTGTGTGTGTGTGTGTGTGTGTGGGTTTGTATTTCTGACCTCCTGAGGACCAGTTTCCTGACTTTTACTATCTTTCTGGGGTCCGAGGGTTCTTGTGGGGACCGAAGCCTGGTCCCCATGAGGGGGACTCCCCTTTTTAGGGTTAGGGGTTAGGTTTATAGGTATGGTGTGAATAGAGTTTTAGTTAGTCTTAGGGTTAGTTATAGATCAGTAATGGTTAAGGTTAGGAAAAGGGTTTGGGTTAGGTATAAATCTAGTTACTAAAATCAGTGGAAGTCAATGGACGGTCCCCATAAGGATAACAAAACACACTTGTGTGTGTGTGTGTGGGTTTGTATTTCTGACCTCCTGAGGACCAGTTTCCTGACTTTTACTATCTTTCTGGGGTCCGAGGGTTCTTGTGGGGACCGAAGCCTGGTCCCCATGAGGGGGACTCCCCTTTTTAGGGTTAGGGGTTAGGTTTATAGGTATGGTGTGAATAGAGTTTTAGTTAGTCTTAGGGTTAGTTATAGATCAGTAATGGTTAAGGTTAGGAAAAGGGTTTGGGTTAGGTATAAATCTAGTTACTAAAATCAGTGGAAGTCAATGGACGGTCCCCATAAGGATAACAAAACACACTTGTGTGTGTGTGTGTGTCCTCTGCAGGTTTGACAGTTCTGAATAAATCCAGATGGAAAGGAGGAACCCTGCAGATTGAAACAGCCAAAGAGAGTTTCCTGCACAGGTGTGTGACTCTGTCACTCCAGTGTTTGGATTTAAAACGGTTTTATTACTGAGGTAAACGTGGTGCGTTGTGTGTTTGTGTTTTAGGTTGGCTCAGGAGCGACAGGAAGCAGCAGAGCAGCATCTTCATCAGTCCTCTGCTGAAGACAAGAGACGGAAGCTTCTGGACTCACTGAGCAAAGCTGGTGTGGAAAACTTCACCATGAAGGCTGCGGTACCAGGGTCCGAAGTACCAGGACACAAGGTTCATTCTTCATCTACTTCCTGTTTCACTCAAGACCTGGTCTGATCCTGGTGGAGACTCTGCGCAGCGATGGAGGGTTTAAAGTCAGAAACAAGTCATGGATTGCCAGCGTTTAGGGTTTTAACAGTGGCGTGTATATTTTTAGGTGTTAAAAGTCCTAAAATGAAGAACATGAAGCTGTTTCATAAAAACCAAAACTCAGAGTCAGTCAGTTGTTCTAAAGTTGAACCATGTGAGGGACCAATGAGGTCAAACAGAAGAAGGTTCCTTAGAGTTAATAATATATCAGATTTTAATACCTGGTGAACCAAATATTTTTGAATG
Organism: Pachypanchax playfairii; assembly: GCA_006937955.1. Classification (NCBI taxonomy): domain Eukaryota; kingdom Metazoa; phylum Chordata; class Actinopteri; order Cyprinodontiformes; family Aplocheilidae; genus Pachypanchax; species Pachypanchax playfairii. The sequence goes on along the minus strand of SSNP01000075.1, from coordinate 1,525,060 downwards.
TGTCCTGCTACATTAGACGTATGAACGTGCAGTAACTCGTTACCGTCTAGGTCTCTCTGTAACACAGACTCCTGCTTGTGGGTGGAGGTGTGACGGTCTTCTCTGGTTTTAGGACTGGGTGGTCAGTAAATTTGGACGAGTCCTTCCTGTCCTGCAGCTCAGGTGTCAGAAAGGCAGCAAAGCTCGTACTGTGAAGTACGACCCGTCAAAATATAGCCACAACATTCGCAAGCTGGACCGGAACGCCTCAGATGAGTCTGTACCTGTCACGCGACTCACCTGGGAGGTTCAGGGAGGGGACGATGACATCAGTAAGAAGAGGCGGGGTGAGTTTCCTGCTTATCAGCCATCAAGACCCAAGAAGAGTCGGACAGACGGAGTCAACATCGACCAGGTTTTGGACAGAACCAGGTAACACTTACAGATTTATAAACCAGTCATTGTTCTTTTGTGATTTTTATAAACCTCTGGAAACGTATTGGTGACAGAATCTTCCTCAGTGAATAAGTTTCTGGTATTAAGATTAAAATGAAGATGATGATTTGCATTATGAAATAGAATCTGTCTGGTTTCTGATGCAAAGGATCCTCTCCTCTCCTACTGGCTAACAGTGACAGGTGCGGTCACGTCTCCCACCAGGTGCTTTACTGTCATCTGGACTCATCAGCCTCCTGCTGTTTGTTCTGTTCATGTGAATTGTTAAAACAGAGAGCGCGTCAGGTCAGCGAAGGACCTGGAACTCATTTGAATGTGTTTTAGATGTGATTCATCTCTAATCATCAGCTCTGTGTTTCTGTTAGAACTGAACAGATTGTTACCGCTGACGTCTTCACTGAAGCCCATCAGCTCACCAACGGGTCAAAACCAACCAATTACAGACCAGCACACAGGAACAGAAAGCCTTTTACTGACAGTGATGTCGACTCAGAGGAGGAGATCCACAGGCTGGTGGCAGCGCAGCAAGTCTCCCACAATGCACTGCAGCGGGACTTTGAGGAGGATCAGCTGGAGGTGGTTGGAACTGACTATTTGGTGAAATCTGGACGAAAAGGTAACGGTAGTGTTGAAACATCCTGTTTGAAGAGTCAGAACATTTAATTCTCTTTAAGATTTTTGTTTTTTCTGCTGATTAGTTGAACAATGCAAATGAAAACAAATCCGTGTTGTTAATAAACTGACTGAAGTTCCTGCAGGTAAAAAACAAATAAAATATCTCTCAGGACAGATTTTTATTGGCGTGTTTAAGAAACTAATATGGTTGTTTGATTCTGCTGTGATGAGACCAAAGCTGCTTCATCTGGTTCCAGGTGACGGACATGAAGACGGTTATGACTCCGCTGACACCGATGAACTTTTTACATCCAGGAAAAATCCTCCTGCACGCGCTCAGGAGAAACTTCCAGCTTCAACAGTGAAAAAGATGAAGACCAAAAAGAAAACTGCAACTAGTGAGGAAGAGGAGGAAGGAAAGGCAGACATCACCTCCGTGCTGACGAGAGAAGACTCTGCTGAAGAGAAACGGCGTGCCGTCCTCCCTGTGATGAAACACTCCTCCTCCGAATCAGACAGTGATGAAGAGGATGTCAAATCTTCAGATTCATCTTCAGATTCAGATTATGAAGCCATGTTTTCTAACGTCACTCACCTGGAGATCTCCCTGGATGATTTAAAGAGGCTGGCTGAGACTGCAGTTCCCAGCATGCTTAGCTGGGACCCCGAGAGAGACGCTAAACAGTCGTCTAGCCCTGCGGAGCACCCGGCGCTCAAAACAGGAACCACACCTGAAGAAATCCTCGCCTCCATCCTGGCGGAGGACATTAGTGAGGACGAAGAGAAGATGAAAAAGAAGGAAAGAAAAGGTGTCACATCAACGCCGCTGCCTGCGTTTCAGGGAACAAAGTCACTGTACGAAACATCGGAAAGAGACGAAGGTCAGAGGAGACGGAGAGAAGATGAGGAAGGAGGATGTGACGCTAAAAAACTGAACTTTGAATCTCAGGAAAATCAAAAATCAGCAGACGATAAAAAACAGAACAATTCAGAAACAAAGACATCAGAACGCCGTGAGGAAGAGGAGGAGCCTTCATCCAGCAGCAGCTCTGAGGAAGATGAGATGGAGGTCACTCCTGCTGAAGCAGCACCTTGTCCTGCTCCATACAGCGAGTCCTCAACCAGCGAGGATGAGGAGGAAGAAGAGCAGGTTGTAGCCCGAGCGGTGTTAGGAGCTCATGAGGAAGAGGAGCTGCAGAGGAAGGCCAACATGAGGAGGCTGGCTGCTCTTCATCAGAGACAAAAAGAAGCTGAAGAACACAAGAGGCTGATCCAAGGAGCTCTGTCCAACCTGGTGGGTGCAGAACATCTGACTGGTCAGAATAAAGTCCAGATTAGAGTCAAACGTTTGGGTTCTGGTTCTGGAGCATAGATTTGTAAGTTTGTTCATGATGAAATCATGAGTTTTTGTTTTTTGCTGATCTCCATTAGGACGCTCCAGCTGCAGTTCCAGGGAAACACATTGTCTTTGGATCTGATGATGAAGAAAAGCAGGATGTGGTTTCAGAGCTTGTGGCATCAAAGATAACTCTGATCCAGGACAGCCAATCAGAAGAGGAGATCTCAGGGGAAGGAGGAGCCACAGCGAAGGATGTGAGAGACTTTAATCAGCTGATCTTCAGTGTTCTTCTTCTGTGTGGAGCAGTAGTTTATCTGTGTGTGTTCTCAGGTGCGTCTGAAGCCGTCAGGTGCTCAGCTTTTTGCTGACAGTGAAGATGAGGAGGGTGGTGATGATGAAGATGACCGGAGCAGATTTGACATCAGACCTGAGTTTGAGGGTCGAGCTGGACAGAAGGTGAACGAGGAGATGATGCTATAGAGCTTCTCAACCTGTTTATCCTTGTGATCATCCGGTAAAGTTCTGGATCTGGATCATTAAACTTTCCATCAGATCCAGATCAGAGAAACCGGTCCCGTTAGTCGAGCGTCTGTCTGTAAGTTTTTCTTTCCATCTTTAAGAATCAGGAATTTGGTTGGAAATAAAACGCAGTTGGTTCTCGTTTCTGAATGTGAGAAAACGCAGACGGAAACGGATCAGAACTGGTTTATTCCTTTCAATCTAAACAAGCGGTGAAAGATTTTGGAGATTATGAGTGTCAGAAAGCTGATTGACTCTGTCTGCTGGCAGAACCCAACGCTTCAGCTCGTCAGCAGAATTCTAACACTCACCTGCATCTGATGTTTGTTTGCTGTCCAGCTGATGGCGTTACAGTCTCGCTTTGGAACAGACGAGCGATTCAAGATGGACTCGCGCTTTTTGGAGGATGAAGAGGAGGACGAGGAGGAAGAGGAGCTGACAGGTGAGGAAGTTTAGATCAGGAAACAGATGATTCACCTGGAGGCTCGACGTCAAACTCAGGAAAAGATTTTCACGTTAAAAACATTTATTTATTCCTTTATTCAAATATTTCAGCAGCTTTTAAAGACAATGTTTGTCTGATTTCTAAAATATCTTCAAGTTTTAAAATGTTGATCATCAGTTTAAAAACAGGAGTGACAGACGTTTCCTTCTATTAACCCAATGTTAGTTTCACAGTCTGATGCTTCTTAAAGGAACATTTTGTGGGTTTTTCTTTGTGTTTGAACATCAGAAGTGAAGAAGAACCTAACGGAGGATGACGAGGTTCTGGAAGAGGAGAGGAAGAAGAACCTGTCCATTCTGCAGAACGTCCTCGGAAGCAGCCAACAAACCAGCAGCAGTAAAACAGCCAGCAAAGCTAAAATGTTCAGGTGAGTCGCAGCGTCTTCTGGGATGAAACATCTGGTTTAAAGTCTTAAAAAGATGAAAGTTAAAATGTGTCTGTTTGCAGAGACGTTGCAGCTCTTCATTACGACCCGAGCAAAGAGGAACACGCAGCGTTCGAGATCAAAACCAACGAAACCAAAGAGAGGTACAAACACGTTCTGAGTTCGACCCGGTTCTTCCTGATTCTGCTGAGCGTGACTTCCTACACTCAGAGCACGTTGTCTGATGAAGTGAAATTCTGCCGTTAAAACGGACTCGTGAAGCCGTGACTGTTAAAAATCTCACGTCTTGAAGCGTGTCGTGTTCTTAATAAGAACTGCGGCTGATTCAGTGTTTAAAATGATAAAGAAACACTCCAGAACCAGACGCTGCTTGTTGCAGCCGATCAGAATCTTCTTAGACTTTCACCAGCTTCATGTTTTTAATGAAACACATTGAAAACTGTCAAAAACTAAAAGATGTATAACGTGTTGAGTGTCTGGAGTTTTTAAGGTTTTTTAGATTATTTTATGTTGAAAATATAACAATAAATAAATAAACCTTTTATTTTGAAGAGAAAAGGTCAGTCATAAAGGACCGTATGACAGAAAACTGAAGGTCTGACACGTATGACAGATATTTCATGTGAAAGAAGGGAAAATTCCCACGTTTTGATTTATAATTTGTATAAATATTTTAAAAGATGAGGTTTGAGGAAGGAGTTGTTTGTTCAGGTTTTCTGGGAATGTGACATCCAGTTTATGTTTAACATAACATGAAGTCACGTGTTTCATGATAGCGTCAGGTGTAAACACACTCACAGTCACATGATCTTTGTCCAACAGTAAGTCGGCCAGGAGGAAGAAAAGAGAGGAAGCCCTCAAGGTTCCTGAAGTTCCTAAAGAGATTTACTACGACGTGTCCGGTGACCTGAAGGCCGTGTTCGGGCAGGCGAAGGAGGACGTCGCTGAAGGAGAGAAGGCCAGCTGGGATCAGGCAGAGGAAGAGGAGGGTGGAGGAGAGGAAGAGCAGTGGCTGTCATCTCTCATCTCAGATGATACCAGCAACAAGAACGAAGAATCATCCGGATTTAAATTCTCCTTCTTCGGAGACAATTTAGAGACAGGAAGTGGAGAGACGAGTGAGTTTCAAATCGTTTGTTCCTCAAACGGATAGATTTAATTTGTTTTAATACAATTTTAATCTTTCTGATAGTTGAGTACAAATCAGAGACGATCCAGGCTCCGAAGGTTTCCTGGCAACAGGATCCACGCTTCCATGACAGCAGCTCCGAAGAGGAGGAGGAGGAGGAGGAGGAAGGCAAGGAGCAAAGCAGCATCACGGTTAAAACTGCAGAGTAAGAAAAATCCTGAGCTCATTCTGTAAATGTCTTCAGGTGGTTTTTATCAGTCCAGACCCAGTCAGGTCCTTTCAGAATAAAGCTACAAACACTGAGACGTAGATGTTTGACATTTATCAACAACAAAAAAATGCCGAAAGGCTCTGTGTGGGATCTAGATTCATTTCCTGTTGATTGGAAAACAAATTTTTTCATAAATAATCTGAGATTGTTTGAATTTTTGGTCACAACGACAGAAGATTCCAAAGATTAAACATCTTCAAGCATCTGAATCAAAAGTTCATTTTACAAAGTTCCAACAGTGAATTCAACGTGTTTTATTATTCACAGAGAAGAACCACCTTCAAATCCTGATTTCTTCTTCTTCCACCCTGAAGACAACAGACTGAACGGTAGGTAGAGCATCTGTATGAACGTGTGTTTTATTCAAACATTTTGTTTTGATGTTAGAGAAACTAACAGATCAGGGACATTTATCCTGAAAGTGTTTTGTGTTCTTCTCCTTCAGAGGGTCCCAGGTTGTTCTGCCGGACATCCCAGCTGGAGGAGCAGAGGGAGCAGTGGGTGGAGAGGAGGAGCGCGCTCAGACAGGTTTGTTACACCTTCAGCACTGACCAACAAAACGGGCGACACGGTTCTCCTTGTTAGTTATCAGACAAAAACAACTTTCTGTTTAAAAACCTGCTCAAAGGTTCAATATTGACTTTGTCGCCCTCTAGTGTCTGAAACAGAAATACCTTCAGACCTGATGTGACTCCTACTGAGGAGGAGCAGGTTTACCAGCAAATTAAGACTTTAAAGTTTCTTTCAACTCAGATTTAGAGTTTTTTTTTCACAGATTTAATTCAACCTTTTTGGTTTTTTTCTCGTGCATTTATAAATCATCACAAGAGAAGTGACACAACACAAGTTCAAATAACTTTCATATTGACCTGGGTGAAGAAATAATCTGATTTGTTGGACTTTTTAATAAAAATTTAGATTTTTTTTTCTTTCCATATTCACAGGAATATCGCAAGAAACACAAAGACGCACGCAGGAGCCTGAAGACGTCAACGTCCCAGAAGAGCTGAGAGTTTTCGAACGTAATCGACTCTTAACTGACTGATCATCAACCTCCAGGTGCTAACAAGTCATTTATCCTTTTCTAATGACAGACCTGGAGTTTAACTGTAAGTTTTTATTTGGATGAAGAACTGAAGAACAACCTGCAGCAGCCAGTCACGGTTAAAGATGACCAAACCTAATGTAAAAACAAAAATGATTAAATGGAAAAAGCTCATCAATAAAAAAAAACTGAAACATATTCAGAATCATTTTTACTGTTCACAATTTAAAAAAAGGGTCCAATGAATTAGCCATGAGAAGTATTATCAGTTTGACCTTATGAGAATTTAGTTTTTTCAGTTTGGAAGAATAATCAGGTATAATGAGGATTAATATAATGAGAATAATCAATCTGATAGTTTAATGTTGCTATAAATACTCATGAAGTTTAGATGAGTGAGTTTATGAAACATCGCTCCAATTTTCAGGCGTTGGTTCTTCAGTTTAAGTAAAAATGATTTTATTATTATATTTACTGTTCATCAGCCGTCTCTTCCAGCACCATCACTCACATCTCACGTCTGTTTGTGCTTCAACAAGCAAAAATCTTAACTGGGGCCAAAGTTTTACATGAAATAAAGTTATTATTAATGAGCTGAAAACTCATGTTCCATTAGGTTTTATATGTGTCACATACATGTCGTTGAATTTAAATTAAATTATTAGATTTATGTTGTTTTTGGTGGATTTGTGAATCGTGTCCCTCTTGGCCCTCCACACATCAGAGGAGCGTGTCTTTATTTTGAAAAGTCTCACCGGAAGCTCAGTGTTGCATGTTTAGTTTGACGTTAAATAAAGTTCCAGTCTCGAACCTGAACCTCATCAGGACCAGAAGAAGGTGGGACGCGTCGCGAGCTGTTTATTCTCAGGTTCTGGTCTCCGCTGAACCATGATCCTGTTCTGGCTGTTTATGCTGCTGTCCCTGCGGACAGCGGAGCTCCGTCATGTCCTCCCGGAGGTCCAGGTGCAGGATGCTGCGGGGTTTGGGATGTCCCCCTCAGCGGACCCGAGTACTTTGACCCGGTCTGAAAGTCTCAGTCTGAAACGGGAAGCTAGAGGAGCCAAGGATGGAAATCTGAGGAGAAGAGACCATCTTCATCCACGGCACGACGACCCGAACGGCTTCTTCACCACGCCGTGGACCTCCACTCGCACCTCCGCCCCGGTGACCAACGGCTCGTCGGGCCGCGGCTCGGGGCTCCTCAACCCGCTGTTCCCGGTCACCGACGGCTCTTACTGGGCATACGCGATCCTGCTGTTCGCGCTCGTGCTGTTCGCCGCGGGCATCGTGGGGAACCTCGCGCTCATGTGCATCGTGTGGCACAACTTCTACCTGAAGAGCGCGTGGAACTGCATCTTAGCGGGTCTGGCCTTCTGGGATTTCCTCGTGCTGTTCTTCTGCCTACCTGTCGTCATCTTCCACGAGCTGACCCTGAAGCGGTTGCTAGGCGACCTGTCCTGTCGGCTCGTGCCCTACCTGGAGGTGAGAGGAGGATGCAGGTGTTCCCGCTGAACGTTTGGAATATGATTAATTTTTGCTCCTGTGTTGGTCACAGATTCGCCTAAAAGTAGTTAAAGATCAAAGTTATGAAGATTTATATTAATACAGGTACCAAAGTCTGGATCCAGTCCTGATATCTTTAAGTTTCTTAGGACCCAGAATGTCTTACAAGGACTGGTTCTTCTGTTCAGAAAACACCAGGTCCAGTTTAACATCTATATAAAGTTTAAACGTTGAAGAGATAAACAAAAATACCTAAAACTGAATCCGAAAGATGTGTCTTCATCAAAAGACCTGAACCAGAACCTTCCGTGAACCCTCTGCTGCATGTCAACCTTGCAGCTCAAGTTAACAGAATTTTAGGTAATTCTGTCCATCAGTCTCGTTGTTGGCAAGACAGAGTCACTGTCAGCGCTACATCTAAGATTCTGGTTGTGATCAAACATAAAAGACCTGTTTGACTGACGGTGTTCAGACTGACTCCCAGCTGTTTGACTGACTGTGTTCAGACTGACTCCCAGCTGTTTGACTGACTGTGTTCAGACTGACTCCCAGCTGTTTGACTGACGGTGTTCAGACTGACTCCCAGCTGTTTGACTGACTGTGTTCAGACTGACTCCCAGCTGTTTGACTGACTGTGTTCAGACTGACTCCCAGCTGTTTGACTGTGTTCAGACTGACTCCCAGCTGTCTGACTGACGGTGTTCAGACTGACTCCCAGCTGTTTGACTGACTGTGTTCAGACTGACTCCCAGCTGTTTGACTGACTGTGTTCAGACTGACTCCCAGCTGTTTGACTGACTGTGTTCAGACTGACTCCCAGCTGTTTGACTGTGTTCAGACTGACTCCCAGCTGTTTGACTGTGTTCAGACTGACTCCCAGCTGTTTGACTGACTGTGTTCAGACTGACTCCCAGCTGTTTGACTGACTGTGTTCAGACTGACTCCCAGCTGTTTGACTGACTGTGTTCAGACTGACTCCCAGCTGTTTGACTGTGTTCAGACTGACTCCCAGCTGTTTGAGTGACTGTGTTCAGACTGACTCCCAGCTGTTTGACTGTGTTCAGACTGACTCCCAGCTGTTTGACTGACTGTGTTCAGACTGACTCCCAGCTGTTTGACTGACTGTGTTCAGACTGACTCCCAGCTGTTTGACTGACCGTGTTCAGACTGACTCCCAGCTGTTTGTTTGACTGTGTTCAGACTGACTCCCAGCTGTTTGACTGTGTTCAGACTGACTCCCAGCTGTTTGACTGACTGTGTTCAGACTGACTCCCAGCTGTTTGACTGACTGTGTTCAGACTGACTCCCAGCTGTTTGACTGTGTTCAGACTGACTCCCAGCTGTTTGACTGACTGTGTTCAGACTGACTCCCAGCTGTTTGACTGACGGTGTTCAGACTGACTCCCAGCTGTTTGACTGACGGTGTTCAGACTGACTCCCAGCTGTTTGACTGTGTTCAGACTGACTCCCAGCTGTTTGACTGACTGTGTTCAGACTGACTCCCAGCTGTTTGACTGACTGTGTTCAGACTGACTCCCAGCTGTTTGACTGACTGTGTTCAGACTGACTCCCAGCTGTTTGACTGACTGTGTTCTGACTGACTCCCAGCTGTTTGACTGTGTTCAGACTGACTCCCAGCTGTTTGACTGACTGTGTTCAGACTGACTCCCAGCTGTTTGACTGACGGTGTTCAGACTGACTCCCAGCTGTTTGACTGACTGTGTTCAGACTGACTCCCAGCTGTTTGACTGTGTTCAGACTGACTCCCAGCTGTTTGACTGACGGTGTTCAGACTGACTCCCAGCTGTTTGACTGACTGTGTTCAGACTGACTCCCAGCTGTTTGACTGACTGTGTTCAGACTGACTCCCAGCTGTTTGACTGACGGTGTTCAGACTGACTCCCAGCTGTTTGACTGTGTTCAGACTGACTCCCAGCTGTTTGACTGACTGTGTTCAGACTGACTCCCAGCTGTTTGACTGACTGTGTTCAGACTGACTCCCAGCTGTTTGACTGACTGCGTTCAGACGACTCCCAGCTGTTTGACTGACGGGGTTCAGACTGACTCCCAGCTGTTTGACTGTGTTCAGACTGACTCCCAGCTGTTTGACTGACGGTGTTCAGACTGACTCCCAGCTGTTTGACTGACTGTGTTCAGACTGACTCCCAGCTGTTTGACTGACTGTGTTCAGACTGACTCCCAGCTGTTTGAATGACTGTGTTCAGACTGACTCCCAGCTGTTTGACTGACTGTGTTCAGACTGACTCCCAGCTGTTTGAATGACTGTGTTCAGGCTGACTCCCAGCTGTTTGACTGACTGTGTTCAGACTGACTCCCAGCTGTTTGACTGACTGTGTTCAGACTGACTCCCAGCTGTTTGACTGACTGTGTTCAGACTGACTCCCAGCTGTTTGACTGTGTTCAGACTGACTCCCAGCTGTTTGACTGACTGTGTTCAGACTGACTCCCAGCTGTTTGACTGACTGCGTTCAGACTGACTCCCAGCTGTTTGACTGACTGTGTTCAGACTGACTCCCAGCTGTCTGACGGTGTTCAGACTGACTCCCAGCTGTTTGACTGACTGTGTTCAGACTGACTCCCAGCTGTTTGAATGACGGTGTTCAGACTGACTCCCAGCTGTTTGACGGTGTTCAGACTGACTCCCAGCTGTTTGACTGTGTTCAGACTGACTCCCAGCTGTTTGACTGACTGTGTTCAGACTGACTCCCAGCTGTTTGACTGACTGTGTTCAGACTGACTCCCAGCTGTTTGACTGACGGTGTTCAGACTGACTCCCAGCTGTTTGACTGTGTTCAGACTGACTCCCAGCTGTTTGACTGTGTTCAGACTGACTCCCAGCTGTTTGACTGTGTTCAGACTGACTCCCAGCTGTTTGACTGACTGTGTTCAGACTGACTCCCAGCTGTTTGACTGACGGTGTTCAGACTGACTCCCAGCTGTTTGACTGACTGTGTTCAGACTGACTCCCAGCTGTTTGACTGACTGTGTTCAGACTG
>SSNP01000075.1:1475212-1513631 GCA_006937955.1 Pachypanchax playfairii | reverse complement strand
AGACTGACTCCCAGCTGTTTGACTGACTGTGTTCAGACTGACTCCCAGCTGTTTGACTGACTGTGTTCAGACTGACTCCCAGCTGTTTGACTGACTGTGTTCAGACTGACTCCCAGCTGTTTGACTGACTGTGTTCAGACTGACTCCCAGCTGTTTGACTGACTGTGTTCAGACTGACTCCCAGCTGTTTGACTGACTGTGTTCAGACTGACTCCCAGCTGTTTGACTGTGTTCAGACTGACTCCCAGCTGTTTGACTGACTGTGTTCAGACTGACTCCCAGCTGTTTGACTGACTGTGTTCAGACTGACTCCCAGCTGTTTGACTGACTGTGTTCAGACTGACTCCCAGCTGTTTGACTGACTGTGTTCAGACTGACTCCCAGCTGTTTGAATGACTGTGTTCAGACTGACTCCCAGCTGTTTGACTGACTGTGTTCAGACTGACTCCCAGCTGTTCCAGTCTTTGTAAGTGATTCCCAGCTCCATGCTGGGACCTCTGGGATGAATGGCTCTTTGTTCCCAGTTTCAGATGACTTTACTCTGAGTAGACTTCCTGTTTTGGATCGTTTGGCCTCGTCTGTTCTGATTGTGAAGCATTAGACAAGTTTATAAAGCTTCTCTTTATCAGAACCAAACCGTTTACAGAACTAGGCTGTTTGCTGAGTTTCAGATTGATACTAGAAGTGTTAAAGTGTTAAACACCAAAGATCAACAAGGTGCAACAAGATGAAAAAAATAAGGTCAAAGGTCAGGTTTCTTTATAATGGTCTATTAAAGAGGCCTAATGCTCACTAAATGGTTTTACACTGCAACAAACATTTACAATAATGTAACAGTAAACAGACAAAACATGAATAAAATCAAGTACAGAGGCCCAGAGGGGACAAAAATACAACTGAACAGATGTTGATTCTTCCTCTCCTTTGTCCTTTTTAGACCTCTGTAAATAAAGTAAAACAAAATGAAAAAGATCGGACTCGTTAAAGAGAAGCAGCAATTGAAACTTCCGCTCAGAGATCTGTGTGTAAGACGAACTGTTCCACAGATTTACCACTGTTTGATTACAGAACATCTCAGAGTCTGACAGGCATCTGGATGATAACCTGGATTATCAGGATGATAATCTGCTGGTGAAGTGATACACAGTTTAAAAACATACTGCAGAGATTTAAACAGGAGGAGCAGAAAACCAGAGAACAGGCTGTTAGTTGAGAGTTGATGGAACCTAGAACGTTCTAATGAAGGACTTTGTCAGACAAAGCAGCTGTAGCTCAGACCATCATATTTGGTTCTTCAGGATGATCTCCTGGTTCTGATCGTGTGATTGGTGTTCTGTTTCCTGTGGAGTCCTGGAGACGAGCTCCATCCGCCCACAGAGCCTTCAGATCTCTGAGGAGCTGCTCCATTTGTAAAAACATCTTGTGTGAAGCAGGTTCCAACACGGTCGGCCTGTTGGCCTCCTCGCCTGATTGTTGCTTCACCATTATGATGCTAATGATTTATTCAGTTCCTGCTAATTAATGAAGGTATTTGAAATGGCTCTTGTGCTGAGCAGAGTGTAAAGCGGGTCAGGCTGCCAGCTGCCTCTGTGTTCTGTTAGTTTTACTATTCTTGTGCTAATTACAGCTCAGTGTTAATTATCTTGAGTTGTGTCGAACTGTTTGAGGTCATTAAGCACTCTCAGGAGGACAAGTCCTTCTTGCTCGCCAAAATCCCCAACTTTATGTGCACGAGCCACCAGTAAATGTCCCCAGTCTGCTGAGGAAGAGGTGTTTCTTCATCGTTACTCTTTTTATTCCTGTTTCTGCTCTGAATGTTGATAAGAAGCTGGTTCTGTGTCTCCGCTTGCTGCTGGGTTTTCACATATTTTCCATCCAGAGGATGTGGATAAAAACGATGGCAGACATAAAATCATAGTCAAGAGATAAAAAAAAATTCCTTAAAACTGGAGATTAAACTTCAACTTGAGTTTAACTGGGAGGATAAATAACGACCTCGTGACTCAGTCAGATTGCAAATCTGGTGATAAAATGATTGATTTCTTCCATCAGGGTAGATCTCATGTGTGGAGATTATTCCTGTTTGAAAAGCTTTGAACATTATCTGAGAGGATCATGTCACAGACATCCACTTTCTTCTGTCTAAAAACTGAAGGACAGAAAGATGCATTTTTATTATTACTTGGCAGTTTGCTTCTGTTATTAAAGTTCCATCTTTGTGTTTGAGATAAAACATGAGCAGTTTTTAATCAAACAGTGTTTGTGTGTGTTATTATCCAGAACCACATCCAGTCTCAGCCAATCAGAGGGCTGGATTTTTATTCATGTGTTTTTATTAGTGTGTGGAAACACAGTTCAGAAGCAGCATCTGATTTTCAGGAAATCTTTATTTATTCTGATGTTTCTTTCAGTGACCATCAGGTTTTTTTCTTTTTTTGGAGGGAAAGTTTTGTTTGTTTGTGTCTGAAAAAACAAACATAATAAATGTTAAGAATTCACAAGCTCCATGAGCTGAACGACGTCACTGGAAAGTTTTCTGACTGTTTTATTTCCTGTTAGGTGACCTCTCTGGGCGTGGCCACATTCAGCCTCTGTGCTCTGAGTATCGATCGTTTCCACGCAGCCACAGGCCCCGCCCCACTCCAGGCTCCAAAGGTGGAGCCCTGTCAGTCCATCCTGTCCAAGGTGGGGGTCATCTGGGTCGGGTCCATGGTTCTAGCCTCCCCCGAGCTGCTGTTGTGGCAGTTCCTGCAGGAGACCATCAGCCTGCCGACGCTGACCTCTGACCTGCAGCAGAACCAGCGGTCAGCCTCACTCACAGCAGCTTTAAGAGCCCGGAGCGACACGCTAAAGGTGGATGTTTGTGTCCGCGAGCCGTCCGTGGAGCTGCCGGCCAGCGTGTACGCTCTGGTTCTGACCTACCACGAGGCCCGCGTGTGGTGGATCTTTGGCTGCTACCTGTGTCTGCCGCTGCTCTTCACTCTGGCCTGCGACCTGGTGACGAGGAGAGTGTTATCCCAGCAGCTGCCGCAGAAACCCGTCAGTGAGAAGGTGATGAGCAGATGCTCCTCCTCCTCTTCATCATCATCCTCAGTGAAGAAGAAGCAGCAGAGGGAGCAGAGGCTGCGCTCCGCTGTGATGGCGCTCACTGCCCTGTACATCACATGTAACCTGCCTCACTGCGTCTGTAACATCACCCTGTTGTACGTGTCAGTCCCGGTCCCGGTTCTGCCAGCTCTGGTTCTGGTGGAACAGTTCCTGCTGTTTGTTCGCTGTTCCGCCACGCCGGTGTTGCTGCTGTGCTTGTGTCGCTCGCTGGGTCAGGCCTTCATGGACTGCTGCTGCTGCTGCTGTGAAGACTGCCTCCCTGACAGCAACTCGTCTTCATCATCCTCGGCCTCCACCGCTGCCACCTCCGCCCTCTCCTCACCCACCTCCCCCACTCCATCCTCCCTGACTCCCTTCAGCAAAGAGGAGACTATAAAGAGCGGCTCGGCTGTAGAATCAGAGAAGGACTCTGCAGCAGACTTCGGGACGCCCTGCTGAGTCCAGAACGTTCAAACAAAACCAACTTTTAAAAATCCTGTTTTGTACTTCCTGTTTCTTATTTAGTTTTTGTCCAACGTTCTTTATATAATAAGATTTTAGGTTCCAAGTGACAAACTGAGATCTGCAGAAGCTGCTGTGAGGCTGAGAATTCACCTGACAGCCGCTGCAGCATCATGACACATGAAAACGATGGCTGCTCACACCTGAGCAGGTTCTGGGTCTGGTTTAAGATCAGCTGTTCAGATGGACATGTTTAGATTGTAGACCTGGAGACCCTCAGGTTCCTGGACTGTTGATCATCCCAGCTGGTTTTGATCTGGATTCAGTATAAATGTTTAATCTGATACATTCAAACTGATCATGTGACAGTTTGTGTCATGTGACCTGTTTTCTTTGGGGTTTTTAACTTTTCAAATCTGATCAAACAAAAGTTGTGAATATATATTTTTGTGAGTGTTTTGATATTATAACCCTTTAGAAAAGAAAAAGGTTTTTTACATAGACTGTAGATCTGCAGTTAAACTTTAAATGTTACTTTACAAACGTAGATCTAACTTTGTTTATTGAAGGTGTTTTACGGTTTTATTTTCTGTCTGTCTGATTCAGGAGATCCGTGTCATCTGTTGTTACCGTGTGAAGGAGAAACTCTGAGTTTATTGGGGTTAAAAAATAAAACCAGATTTTATTGCTGCTTTGATACTTTTCTACGTTTTATTACAGTTGGTTTAATAAAATGAGATTTTACTTCCAAACAAAAAGATTTTTGTGTTTTGTTTTTTGTATTTATATGAATGTTTATAACAAACAGCTGAGATAAATACTGAACTATATCGATCCACTAATGATTAGTAAAATACTTTGATCAACCGTTAATTAGAAGTTTTTTATTTCTCATGAACATCTCTAATATTTGTAATTATTAGAACAATATTTTTTTTAGAAATAATAAATGGATTCTTATTAAAAAAGTTTTTTAAACATCTGAACTGGCTGCAGCAGCTCGCTGGATAACTGATGGATTTATTTTGGATGAAATAAACAGGTTTTCTGAGCAGGATCAGAGACAGACCAGAAAACAGTCGCTCTGTTAAACCATCATTTACTCAGCGAACACTGAGGGATTGTTGTGTTTATGTTGCTCCACGTCTGTTCTGATCCGTTTGGAATGTCTCAGCTCTGAACGCCCACTGAAGAAGGAGACTCTTCATGCTCGACTGTGACGATTCTTTTTATTATTATTCAATTATTGAAGGTCACAGCTTCACAAAAAGCCTCCCTTTGAGCGCCAGCAGACAGAATGAACACAGTCGCTCTGTGACCCGTCGCTCTGGAGAACACTGGAATTCTTCACTCACACGGTTTTCAACAACTTTCTCAGCTTTTATTTTATTTTTGGGTTGAAATGAGGGGCCTGCTTATACAAACACAAACATCTGACTGTGATGAGGAGATGTGATTGGTCCATCAGCAGGGAGTTCTAAGTGACAGCAGTTTGTCCGAATGGATCAGAACTTAAAACAAATGAAGGTTCTGAACTGAGCTGCATTTATAAAAACCAGAACAGATTCATTTAACTGTGATGTCATCTTGAAAGGGGCGAATTTAAAAAATCATTCAGTAAAAACACATTGTTTTTATGAAATGGTTTCCTAACAGAGTCCAGCAGGTAACAGCAGGTTCTCAACAAAGACCTGGTTCCTGTTCTGCTGTTCCTCTTCTCTGGTCCTCTGTCTACATGCACGTCATCCGTCTGAATGGACACACAGGAACCTTTTCAACAAAAACAAAGTTTAGATGAAGTTCAGATTGTTTCCTTTCTGATAAATAAAAAGAAGTATGAAAACAATCCTGACTGATGATTCGTAGATGAAAAGGTTAAAGATGCTACACCTGTTTGGGTTCCATGTTGGTATTTGGGTTCCAGTAATTTGGGTCCATCTACATACAGATGAACATAACTGAGCTTCAAAATGTTCCTTTTTACTTGTTTTATTTTTATATTATATTAAATTAAATTAAATACATTTATTCACCACAAACAGGTTGTTTTTATTTTAGTTTTTGGAGTTTGTGTTTTATTAAAGCACAATATTACATCTGTAACAGAAACCGATTGTTCCTCTAATAAAATGAGTTTATTTTGTGGAATTTAATGAGGCAGAATTTCCCAAAAGTAGAAAAGCATTCATGTTATTTTAGAACTTATACACAGGATCACATGTTTTCTTATTTTTATTTTTTTTTGGGGTTTCCTTAAACTATTTCTAAAAAGATTTGTTAAAGTAGAATAAATGGAATTGGAACTGAAAGAACCACGAGGTTCTGCTTTAATATGTCAGACAGGAAACATTTCACTGATTAAAGTCCAACACATGGACCCTTGATGGGCTCAGGATTAACCTCAGAACAGACACAGTTTAACCAGAATAGAAAAAAATTTGCTCACATTAAATCTTGATGCTTTTATTTTGTTAAGAACACCTGGAGGATCTGCACAGTTTCACTTCATGAGTCGCTGCTCTGAGTCGAGTCTCAGGATTATTTGTCTGTAGCTGAGCCTGGCCAAAGAGAAGGAGGAGGGGAGGCCTCAATAAGGCCTGCTTTGTTCACACGCCCCCCTTTTCCAACTCTGAGAAAGACACTTGAACAAAGCTGCATATCAATCGCCAACTACTGAGGGAGTTGCTAAGCTACAACACCCACCACCTCCCACCAGATGCCCGAGTCATGAAGGAGAGAAAAGAAAGAGGGCTGAGATGTAGGAGAGGATGAACAGCCGGATAAGCACAAACCCAAACTTCTTCTCTTCTCGGTTGCCTCGGAAACCAGTTCAAATCAAGCCAGAAATATTCCCTCAATCCAGCAGCGTCCTCAGTTTGAACCAGACCAGGTTTCAGTCTGACTCACATACAGTCCAGCTGGTCTGTGCTGTGTGTCTCTGTCTAAACCTAAAATCTGAAGTAACCAATCAATAACCCATAATCCATCTGGTGTCAACAAGGTGACTTCATCCATCAATAAAATACAAATCAGTTCTCTCACATTCGGATTCCCTGTTGTTATTATTATATAAATGTTGCACAAATTATTTTATTTACTGTAGAATTTGTGTTTAATATTAGTCAAATTGCTCGTTATGGTTCCCTGCAGATTAATTCATCACCATTTTAATACCAAAATTCACCAAATGGATAAAATGTGAATAAACTACAAAATTCCAGTTTAAATTGTGTTGAAGTTTATTGAAATGTGAAAAACAATCTGAAAAAGAGGAAAAACCTCTACGTTCGTTACCATCAACAGGTAGTAACGAGCTGTAACGTCTCAGCTGTTTTAACTATCCTGTTAGAGGAGCTGCTGGGCGTGGGGCATAAAGTCCCGCCCACTCACAATAATGTTTTTCTTTAACTAATTACAGGTAAAATTCATATTTAAATATAAAACAAGAAGAAAAATGGGAATCAGCAAAAGTCAACAGCTGAAAATCAACATCTGAGTTGAATTTTTATTTTTTAATTACAAAACACCCCATTCATTTATAAAAGGGGGCGGGACTTAGTATATTACATTCTAGTGTTAATGGTTGAAGTTACTCAAATAACTTACATTTACCAAGATGCGCAGTAACTGAAATGACTGAAATTTTAAAAAGACATAAATGTTTGTAAGTAAATAAATAAACAAATAAAATTGTTAAACACACAAAATATTTGAATTTTAAATAGCTTTTTTGTTCTCCTCTGCAGCTGGTTCCTGCACTTCACACACACCTGGATCTATTTTTTGTCCCCACACCTGCTTTATCTGTTAAATACAGTTTTTAATCATTATTTTTATGTTAAACTCAAAACAGGAAATAAAAACTTGATCTGGTCACTTAAAAGGTCAGAAATTTCCTTAAAAACAGCAAAAGATATTCATTTAAAATATCAAGAAGATTTTAAACCAGAATGGAGGCAATGAAATTAAATCCTGAAATGTCTTAAGCTAGTAAAAGATTTCAAACAGGACATTAAAATGAAGCAGTGAGCTGAAGGTCTTCAGGATCCCACGAGGACACACTCTGATGGGTCGGCTGGAACGCTGCAGATTTATTTGAGGACAAACTTCATTGAGCATTTCTGATCAGCAGCGAGTTGTTGTCTTGGTACTGACGACGGATTCCTGCAAACAGATTCTGTGTGTGGGTTTCCTGATCCTGCTGGTCCTGAAGAAAGAAGAAGACAAGCATCAAAACACGACTGTCAGAGCTCACAGAGGAGAGTACGACCCGGGTCGAACCAGAATATCTTCAGTTCTGATTCCAGAAAAAATTTCTTTCAGTTTCAGATTTCCAGTTTCAAGTTTCTGTGAGATTTTAGACACAAATCAGTTCTAGAAACAGTTTGAGAAACCCTGAGTCCGCCTGATGATCCAGCAAAACCTCCTTCAGTGGTGACTGTCAGATTGTCTTTTGTTGGACCTCATCAGTCTCTCGTTTGGTTCTGGAGGAGCTCTGACCTGTTATTTTGTAGCTCTCTGGAGGTCCACAGCATCTCAGTAAGGTTCAGGTTCTGGTTCCAGACCCAGTTTAGTCCAAACTTTAGATGGTGTCTTTGATGTGAAGAGGTCAGAGGACACTTGATGACTACAAGATATCCATTTGTCCCAAACCATCAGCCCTCCACCGCCGTGCCGACAGCTGGGACGAGTTGTTTGTGATGATTGTGTTGGATTTTCTCTAATCTTGCTGCTGTGCATTGTGGGTAATTGTCTCTTCTTTGATCTCATCTGTCCAAAGGACACAACTCCTGGTTTTGGTTCATTCAGAGGAAACTTTTCAGACCGTAGTTCAGCCGCCATGTTGTTAGATCTGCTGAGTGAGGCCTGTATAAGAATGATCAAGAATCAATGATCAAACCTGATCAATAGCTCCTGGCTGAGGAGGGTGCACTTACTTTTGTGTCATAACAGTATTTAAGTATATTTGTTTCTGTACTTGAACTACTCTCAGTGCTGAAGTCTAACAACAGACTCAGTCCATCGCTGCTTGACGCTGTCGATCTCAGAGTCTCCCATCAGCACCAGTGGTTCCGGATGCTTTCCTGCCCTCGGTCTCCAGAACACAGAGCCCGTCTGGTTTGTTCTGTTCAGTGTCAGACAGCAGGCGGTGGAAACTGGCTGGAAGCCCATCAGCATGTTGGAGGAGGACTGCGGGGGCCACTTCCTCACTCAGCTGTTCAAGAGGACATGGGAAACATCAGGGAAGCCCACAAATGAACTCTGGGGGTCCCTTTCAGTCCTGAGCAAACAAACCTTTCATTAACTCAAACACACTCAGACAGGAAAAAAGTCCAAATTCAAACAAAAACACAACAAAGAGGGTTTAAACTAGAGTAAATGTTTAGTATATGTTTGGAGTTAGAATCACCACAGAGCAGGTTCCGATCTGATGACACTGAAATCATGAATATGTTAGTTCATCAAAGAGAGTGATAAATGCATCTTTAGTTTATAAAGACATTTTAATCAGACTGAAAACCTCAGAGTGGAGTACGTGTTCAGGTGGAATGTTTCACTCTCGTTAACGAGTTTAATGATTTTAGTTTATAGGTGTTGTTATATTACACTTGCAGATGTAACGAGATGAATGAATAAACTGAAGGATGTTTGATGTCACTGTTTCAGCAAAAAATTAAAATAAAATGTTCCTGAAGTTTCTAAACTTGGAAATAACAAATGGTAAACGGCGTGTACTTGTATAGCGCTTTACTCAGGTCCTACGACCCCCAAAGTGCTTCACACTACAGTCTGTCATTCACTCATTCACACACACACTCACACGTTTGGTGATGATGAACTACACGTGTAGCCACAGCTGTCCTGGGACACACTGTCAGAGACGAGGCTGCCAGACACCACCGGACCCTCCGACATCCACCAAACAAAAGGTTTGACTTCTTGTGTTTTTCTTCTGTAATAAAAACTGAGTGACACTGAACCATCAGATGAATGTCAGAGCTCTTCTCCAGTAATATTCATGAAGGTTTGAGAGGTTCCTGATGTCTCCACATGAGGGCAGCGTTGCTCCACATCAGCAGACCTGAAGCTCTTCAGTCTCACAGTGAGAGAAAAGCTCAGATTAATGATGGTCAGATGTGGTTTAAATGAGCAACATGATTATTCCTGTGAAATGACTCAGACTGCAGAGGAACACAAAGACACAACAGGATCTTCTGAGTCTGCAGCTCCATTATCGTTAGTAATTTATAAGAGAGCAGCGTTTTCACTCCTTTGTTTAGTTTCATGATGCTGAGACTCATTCTTTTTACTTTATATCAGATGTTCTGTTTGAGGATGTGGTGCAGTGGTTTGCTCTGAGTTTGAACCTGCTAATGGAGTGTACATGCTCTATCTCTGCAGTCATGTGACATGCATGTTCGGTTAATTGATTATTCTTCTTAGCCATGAGCGTGCACGAGTATCTGTCTCTCTGTGTTAGTCTCTGAGATGGACCGGTGACCCTTCAGAGCGTCCCAGTCCAGCGCTGTCCAAACCTCAACAGGATAAAGTGGACCGTGCTAATAGACGGAGGGTCTGTGGAGCTGTTGTTCTGTGTTATATAACTCTGACTGGTGTTTGTATCATGTAGATCAGTGAGAACAGAAACTCTGCTTAGTGCAGGAAAGTTAAACAACCACACAAACTGCTGCACATCCTCCGTAATGATCTTAAACATCTTCCTGTGGATACATCTGTCATCACATTCCATCACATTAATGGGAAAAGTTTTATTGTTTGTGTTCCACCCTCTCAAACATCTGCAGGTTTCTGTCTGATGAAGCTTGGCTACGTTTTCTATCCCCAAACGTTACTGCTGAAAGTTTTCCATCAGTGTGTGTGTTTATACAGCAGGCCTGCAGTTTTCTAACAAAGACCAGCTCCAACATCCATATTTAGACTCATAGAAAGTCCAGCAGCTCAGCTTGTGTTTGACTGTGAGACAACACAGAGTTTATACCCGCATATGGTTTGTGTCTGTACACCCACACGATCACATTGTGTTACTCATGTGGTCAATCTGGTCTTCTGGGGTTTGGATTTGAAGTCGGTGTCTGTTACTGGATCTGTCTGGTTTTCAGCAGAATCAGACCAGCTCTCACCAGCGAGAGAACCCGCCGTGTTCCTGCTCGCTGCTGTTGGTCCATGTTTGAGAGAACTAGCTGAAGTTTTAGAGGGTGTTCAGCAAAGTGAAGATGTGTTTCAGGAAGTGTTCCACTTGTTTTCTTTATCAAAGGTCTGGATGTTCACACTGTTTCAGTGAGAAAACACATCCTGGATAGATAAAAGCTGGAGGCAGGGATCTACAAACATCAGAAAACAGTTTACTGAACTAAAACTGTGGCGGTCAAGGAAACGGCCATGTTGGAAATAAATGTCTGTAAAGAGCCGTCAGTCATTTCACCCTTCAGAGAAACATTCAAGGCTTTAAGTTCAGCCAGCGTGTCAGTTCTGGTCTGGATGATGACAGGAAAACAACACAGCGCTATGAAAAAGTATTTGACCCTTATAAATTTATGTTGTTGTGAAATATTTCAGATCAGCAAACAAATTTAAACATCAGACAGAAAAAACAGCGTCCATACAAAATACATTGTTTTTTAACAATGATTTCATTTACCAAATCGATACAAACCAACTTGATCTTGTGTGAAAAAGTAATTGCACCTTTTTTAAGACCCGGTGTCAAACAAATAATCTGATTTATATCAGTCTTAAAAGGTTACAGAGATGTTTTGGGACTCACACAGTGAACAAATTATCCATGGAACAAACATGGAACCCTGGAGAACCTTTCCAACCAGCTGATCAAAATGACTCATGTTATTGTTTATATAACACATATAGTGAGTTCTACTGGTTCTTATTCAACAGACCAGTAGCAGAGGAAAGAACCTGAGACAAAAGTGGAACCTTTTGAAGTTGTTTATCCTGTTTCATCTGAAGTCAAATTCACACTGTATTTCAGAAGAAGATATTCATTCCATCAGTCAAACATGGTGGTGGTAGTATGATGGTCTGGAGCTTTTTTTCTGCTTCAGGACATGCCGTAACTGATGGAACCATGAATTCTGATCTCTACCAGAAACCCTGAAGGAGAATTTCCAGCCATGACCTTAAACTCAAGAGCACTTGGGTTCTGCAGCAGGACAATGACCCAAAGCACATCAGCAAGTTCTTCTCTGATTGGCTCAAAAAACAGAGAGAGAAGATTTAGAGACTGCTCAAAGTCTGGACTTAAATCCAAATGAGATGTGGTGGCTGCTCTGTGTGTGTTTATCTGCTCAAAGTTCTGCAGAACTCTGGATGGATCGAACTAATTCCTGTGTGTAAAAATCCTGGTGAAACATGAAGATTCTTCTTCACTTCTGAGAAAATCTTATAAAGTCACTGACTAACAGAAAACATTTGTTGTTAAGCTGTAAACCACAACAAGCATCATGTTGTTGTTGTTGGTGTTGTGAGCAGAGAGTCTGAAGCTAACAGCAGACAGGACAGACAGAGAGGAAGTGAAGGGTTAATGCATAGGAGGCTGAGATGTGTGGGTGTCAGGCCACGGATAAAATCATCAATACAGAAAAACAAGCGAGAAAGTTAGAAAGTAGGGACAGAGACATGGAGGGGGCAGGCAGAGAGGAGGTGGGAGACAATAAAGCTCAACTGATTTGAATTCTATTCATAATTCTCTGCTGGGAGGCCGGTTAGCTGAAGGCGGCGGATGATGAGAGATGGAATGAAAGAGGGGGAGAAGGTGTGGGAGGAAGAGAGAGAAACAAAGGGAAGGACAGGATGGGTTGGAGTCTCTGAGGGAGAGAGAAACTGGGATTTAAAGCAGCTTTAAACAGAAAGGTAGACAGACGGATGGATGGAGATGGACGGAGAGATGGAGCCACTGATTTACAGCAGCTGCTCAGTTTGATCCCTGCAAATCAAAAATAAGAGCAGGAACCATTATCCTGCACACACATGAACTCCACAGCAGGTGGCAGCGCAGCAGCAAAGTAATGTGATTACTGTCTGCAGTAACGAGCAGAAAACAGAGAAGCAGGCAGGTTACAGTGGTGGTGATGGGGGGGTGAGGGTGATGCAGTGTGTGTGTCACTGCTTCCAGGCTATAATTATCTGATGTGACTAAAGCTTCAGTCAGTCTCTCAGCCTTCTCTGTCCAACCCAACAGTCACTTTCACCACCGACTTCAACACAGACCCCATCTCAGAGGAATTTACTCCCCCTGCAACAGATTAATGATCCATAAAAAATTAACTGTCTCCAGATTTCGTCTGTTTCATCAGAGCTCAACAGGTAAATCTGAGCAACAGCAGAGCAGGTCCAAACACCTGTGAGTCATCATCACTTGTTCCATTCAGATCATATTCATTCAACCATTTTCAAAGTCTTTTTCTTGTGGATGTTTTTCTCAGTTATGAAACACAAATCTATAAGTTTTTTAACACATACAGTCTGGATACTTTCCGGAGGATGTGTGGAGATATTAGTCTGGACCTTCATCACAGTTTCCTGATCACACGTCTCTTCACAGATTCATTCTCACACCTGGTGTGGCACCAGGTTAGAACCAGATCACGGTGAGAGAAATGTGCTGCTTGTTTCACAGCCAATTAGACTTCCTGTGTTGTTAATGTCAGAGAAATGAGCACAGTATTTATATGAATAATACAATCTATTAGAAGGTACTGGATTACTGGTATGGAAAGGCCAAAAGTCGACATGAGGATGCGTTTAATTCCATCAAGTTAAAATCAAAACTGTTTCCAAGTGATCAGGGTTAGTTGATCTGATCTGGTCACTTTCTTCTTCATCTTGTCTTTGCTGCGACTCGTTTAACGTAGTGAAACACTCTTGTTATGTTGTGCTGCAATGAACAAGACCCAGATGCAGGTAGGAACCAAAGACATGAAGACTGGATTTAAAATCCATCATTTTAATTAAACAAATAAAAAAGCTGAAAAATCCAAGTCAGATACTCGGGAAGCACACGGAGCATGAGACGATGTAACCAATCTGATACACTAACTAACACTCAGACCCTGCGGGTCCAGGCAGAACTCATCCTGGGCCCGGTTTGTTTGTACTTTATAAGTAAACTGATTTTTTTTCAATTACATCTTCATGGTATCTTGAATTGTCAGTAAACACAGCAGCACATCAGTGACGAGCAGTTCACTCTTATTTGTTATTTAGGTGCATTTGTCTGATTCAGGCCACTTAAAATTTATGGGAGATTTCTCTTTGTTTATTTCTTGACAGGTACCAATTTTTATATTAAATAAAGTGTTTAGTGTCCAGGAAAGTTTTTATAAAGACATGATTCAAACAAGCTGCTTCAACCTCAGAGGAATGATATCAACATGTTCTAACCAAGATGTTTTTAATCTTTACTGGAAACAAGATTGTTTGACTTAATGCATGTTTACTCTCAGAAACTCACGCAGCTTTCATGAACATCACACTTCTGTCCTAAACAATGTCACAAAAACTGTGAAAAGTGGAAGTTTCCCACAGGAAGTGGTTCATCAGTGAGCTGTCCTGGTTCTGGTTCTGGTTCTGGTTTGGCTGAAGTCAGCAGATCTTGCTGAGTAACGTGGGCAGATCTCAAGCAGGAGCTTTCACTGAAGCAGCTTGAGGAAACTGTCACCCAATCCCACCTGAAGTCTCAGAGTTACCTGTGAACACCTGCAGGGCTAAAATAACCCACAAACATGTTCAGACTGTTTGGAACTAACTTACCTGCATATCACCTGTGACACAGATTCACAATCTTCACGTCTTAACGATGAGCTAACAGGTTGATTTCTCTCTAATTGGGAGTTCTAAGGAATCAGATTGTATCTTTGGGTCGATGGAGAATGATTCATTTTTCCATGTGGAGGTTGATCTGCCAGATTTAGAGGAACAACTACCAGTTAATCAGTGTCACAGCTTGAAAACCATGACTGCAGCACAGAGCAGGTTATATAATGTGAGACTGTGGGATTCCCAGCAGCTCTGCCTCCTCCACTCAGCAGTCTGAGGACAGGAGGGGGAGGTGGATGACAGCCCAGGGAGGAGAGTATTGATGCTTGTGATCGCGATCATGAGTGTGAAGGGTTTAGATTGGCCACCAGCTCCTCTACTCTTCAATAATCCAATAATTACAAGAAGCCTCCTAACAGGGGATCCCTCAGCTGCTGCAGCTCAGCTCAATGCAGCTCACATCCTGTATGCAACGCTTGTTTGGACTGAGTCTGAGTGCACAGCAGTAAAAATTACATTTAGCAAGGTTCCCCAACGCCCTGAATAAGAACACGCTGGCACATTGTTCTGGAATCATACCACATAGATTCATTCTTAATCTAAAAAATCAACTCAGTTCACTGCAGGTTGGTGTTTCAGTTCTCTTTAGTTTAATCAGATCATGTGAATTCATGATAAATGTCCTCTCAGGTGTGACTGACTAACAGGTGAGAAGACCAGCAGGACAAACACAGAAACATCAGATCAGGAGAAGAAACACAATTATATCATCTAAATACACAGAAAGTAAAAACAGAGTGAAGAAATGTGGTCCACACATCCTCAAGCAGTTTAGCATAACTAAAGGGATGAATCAAGAGAACCTAAGCTAACGCTAACTACAGCACTGATTAAAAAGGAAAGTTAGAAGCCGACACACAGGGTGTCTCGCTGAATAACAAGTTTACTCGTGTGACTGTTTTTCAGATGAATTAATATAAACAAACATCTTGAGAGATGCAAGTGAATTTATCCATTTTTCTTCTGTCCGTGATGTTTGTTCAGGCTCAATGTGTTTACAGTTAGCATCACCATCTGGACTTTACCAACATCTTTTGTTTCCACTCATTTTTTTGCATTTTTTAAAAAGATCTCTTCAGATTTACTTCTCAGATGATAGAAGCCAAACTAACATACAAATTCATCTCAATACTTTATGATTTTACTGTCTGTGGTACTCAGCCTCAAACCAACTGGCTTCCACAGCTGACATGAATCTTTAAATACTCCTCATATACGTACAGTTTGATTTATTCAAGAGCTTCAGTCATTTCAGAGATAAATGGTCACAAGAGCAACATTTTCCTCACAGCTGTAGATTTAATGGGACTACTTTCAGCAGCGGATTGATTCCTATTTCTTTGCAGTACTACAGTTCTACACTTTATAGTTTGGTTAAAGTAATTTTATTTACCAGCTTGAAAAAAACATAAAATCACAGTTGAATTAGTGATGTGGTGGTTGTTTTCACTGACAGTAAATATCCAAACTGTGTCGGGACTCGTGGATTTTCTATCTGCTGCTCAGAAACAGCCGGTTCAGTGAAATATGTATAACTATAAGAGCAAAGCCGTATAAAACGTATATATTATTGACATCAGTTTTTCACTGAGGATTTGAAACTTTTTGTTCCTGCAGCAGATTCTTTTCACCATGAAGCAGAAACATTTTAAATGAAACTGCAGAGTTCTTTAGACAAATGAAAACAAACTCAGAACATCGATCAGTTTTACATTAAGAGTCTAAAAGTTTTACAGCGTGAGTTGGGGGTCTTGGTTTTGGGGGTCTTGGTTTTCTGACTGCCTGGATTCAGATTCCTCCATCTCTTTTTTGACCTCCCTGCTTCACTTCATCACTCCACTCATCTTCCTCCTCTCCCCTCCGCCAACTCCTTCATTCAGCTTGTTCCGCTGGTCCATGAACGCATCATAAAGTCTGAGTTTTTCTCAGCTTCTCTCTTCTTGTTGTCTATTTTATTGAATAAATGTCAAGAGCTGTTTGAATATTTACTGCAGCTATTAAAGTTTCTGCTGAAAGAAAAAGATTTGGTTAGAAAACAGATGAAATCTCCATATTTTCTGTTTCGTGCTCGACAGAACTGTCAAATTAATTCACTCGGCTAAACGTGTTGAAGGTTTTCCTGCAGTCTGACCTGACCTTCATCTGAGCGTACAATCATTAAATGATAGATATTAAACCTCCTAATCTGCTCCTCAACTCTCTCTATTTTCCTTCTAGCTGTTGGACTGTCTGTAATCCATAATAGTGGTTCTGGATCAACAGTTTTTCAGACCTTTCAGGTTTTTCAGAGTTTCTCTTTGGACTTTAGCTCAGTTGCAATCCTTGAACATGTTCACAGTAACATTTGTTGTTTTAACTTCTGACATCTGAGTCATTCAGGCTCCTAAACTCAAGGGATGAACCAGAAGATAAAGAACTGAACACAGAACCAGATTAAACTTTGGTCTGTTTGATTCCAGCTGCATGAAACAGACAAATCTGTTCCGTCTTTAGTTCAGTCTGTTAAAAACACCAACGATGACACAGACTGATTGGAAACAGGATTTTAGCTTCAATAAGGTGATTCCCAAAGAGCTGAAAACAGCAGGTCTGGGTTCAGGTCTTTGATGGTCCTCTAAACAGACAGATGATTTAGGTTAAGTCACATGTCTGTTATGAAAAGAAGAAACACAAGTCAAACCTGTGGGCATGCAGCTGATCTACCTGTTAGTCACCTGACTGACTGAAGCAGGAAGTAGGAATGTAAACTTGTTATAACTTGATCAGCTGTTCACTCATTGTTTGACCTCTGATTTCTGATGTTCTCACTTTTCTGATTTCATTTTTGAAATAGTTAAAATAATTAACATGCACATTATTTTTTGTAAAAATCATCAACTATATTTAAATTAAATTCACATGAATCTGACATGGTTATACATTCTGTTTCATGTTGTTTGGGTGAATCTGCTACCAAACTAAACTCCTTCATTAAAACACAACTCAAACCCTTTAAAACAGAGACCGGGTCTGAACTGGAATGAGTTTCTCTCCTCACCTTGATCCAGTGTGGATTACAAAAAGCTGAGCCCTGACATGAAGCAGCATGCATGACTGTGTGCACTAACAAGGGAGTGTGTGGGAGTGTGGGTGAACGTTTGGGGGAGGGCGGGATAAAAAGTCACTGCAGCGCTTTGTGGAAGCTCGATGCAGCAATGAGACATAAATAAGTACTGCAGCAGTCTGCGTGAAAGAGGCAGGAATCCCCTCTGCAGCACGGCTGGATGAAGCTTCTGCATGTTAGAGCTGATGCTGTTTAGATTGATGATGCTCATGAAGATCAGCTTTCAGCTCGTTGATGACCTGAAGTGGATTTATGGTGTGAAAAATACAGGAAAACACATCTTCAGCTTCAAGAACCTTCAATAAATGAGCCAAAAATATGTTGCACAGATTAACTGTTTTTATTCTGCACTGCTGCTGCTTCCTCCCAGAGGGATGTGGAAAAGGTTTGAGCAACATGTTTGATAACATCAAGCTGATGGGTCATGTGATCATCGCTGGTAATATCACAGGGAGCTACACATGAAATATCAGTCTGATTCATTGATGTTTCCATGCAGAAGCCATTTTAGGCTATTTTTATCCTCATAATTTAACTTAGCAGACCTGAAAACTAAAGGAACTACAATCAGCCCAGCAGTCTGACATCCAGCAGAGCATCTTTATCCAGAGTCAGGAGAAGGTGGTGGTTCCAGTCCATCTGGTCCAAGTGACTACATACCAGTTGACTTGATGTCACGTTATGGTGGTCTTGGAGATGCTACAGCTAACCCACCTTGGTCCTCAGAACTGCTCTTCATCCCATCCTGTTTGTCTACCAACCCCATGCTGGGCAGATGATGCTGTCATCTACCTGCTGCAGGGTGTTCAATCTCACCTGGATAGTGGTGGAGACTCTGTTAGAACTATGATCTTTGATCTTTCCAAAGCCTTTACCAGCATCCAGGTCTCGATTTAGAAAGACAAGCTGCTGGGGATGTTACCTGTCAGGCAGACCTCAGTATGTCCAGCTGGGCAGGACAAGAGGGAACCGTCCCATTTCACAACAATTTTTAGCATACATACAAATGAACGCAGGTATTGAGACCTGAATGAGACACAGATGTGTGGTTACCATGGTGATCTTGATGGTCCTCTGGCAGCAACATCAACATTTCTTTTTATTTTGTTTTCTACAGTTTATTCATTCAAACGTTGATCTTCTGTCTGAGCTCAGATTGTTGGACGGACGGATGGATGGATGGATGGATGGATGGATGGATGGATGGATGGATGGATGGATGGATGGATGGATGGTTGGACGGACGGACGGATGGACGGACGGATGGACGGACGGATGGATGGATGGACGAACGGACGGACAGACGGAAGGACGGATGGACGGATGGATGGATGGATGGATGGAGTGGCAGAAGAAGATTAGTGATGGAGATGGACAGTGAGAACAAGCCACACCTCTTCGTGTACAGAATATATTAAGTAAAGACACAAACACAAGCAGGAGAAGGAGTGATTGGTCAACATGCTACACTGATTCACCCAGCGCTGAGTCAGCAGATCAAATCCCTGATCTGACCTGAACGCAGCTCAAAGGTTTGTTCTCACTAACCAAACGTGGATAGATGGATGAAGGAGCAACATAATCCACTTAAGCCACACCCCCTCCCCTGAAGGGATTTACTTTCATTTCCACCGCAGAAGCGATGTTTAAATGAACCTCTAAGGAAAGTTTCCACTCAGGGGCAGGATTTTGTTAAGATTTGGAAACTTTTGAAATGTAAGCTCATGGGATCGAGGATCAACAAGGGAGGAGAAAAAATCAGCAGAGTCCCTCCCGGCTGGAAAGGTGAAAACAAACTGAGATAAAGAAAAAGCAGCAAATCTGAGAAATAAAAAAAAACGTTTTCACAGTTTTTGTGCTCCAAAGTCCAGATAAACACATGACACACATCCAAACATTCCTATAGATCTACCATGGAGTTTCATGTAGTGATTTAACCAGCAGAGAGAGAGAGAGAGAGAGAGAGAGAGAGAGAGAGAGAGAGAGAGAGCACTAAGGAATAACTGCTGCCTCATTTTTCTTCCTAATGACCTTTTCCTGCTTCACAGACACGTTTAAATCCTTCATTTAAAGATCCTCCTTTCAGTCTCAGTTTCACAGAAGAATGTTTACAGTAGGATCTTTACATCGTGTCCTGAGTCTTCTGAGCTCCTTCAGTCAACAAGCTGCAACATTTTTCTTCCACAGACATTTTCTGTGAGATCATTGTTTATTTAAATAAAACCAGATGCCCTAAAAGACACAGACTTGTTTCACAGCAGCTTCACTGTAAGATTAAAGATTAGAGGACGGTAGATTTGGAAATAACCAATTTAACCAAAAGTTATTTCATAAATCAAATGATCACAAACATTTATCTGACAGCTGATTTTAACTCAGGACGTCGGCTTTTTACAGCCACAAAGGCAACAAGAATGAGAAGCAGCATCATCTGATTCTTCACATCAAACACTCGATGCTTCTACCACGGAGAAACAAATTTCTTTTTACAGCTGATAATAAGAGTGAGAGATGAATGAAACGCATGTTGGTTGAGTTCTGGCTGCCAGTCAGCTTCTGCTTGCAGGATGTTTTCACCCAACGCAGCAGCAGGGACATAAAGAGACACTCATTTCCAGGACATTAAGAAAGACGGCTTCTCTCACAGCCACATTCCTCCATCGGTTTGGAAATTAATCTCATTTTTCTCAGTAAACCTACGGTGTTCCAGCTCTGTTTGTGTTATTGCTCCCTCATGCTGTTTTACAGTAGATATTATCTCAACCATCGAAGTGCTACCAGTTGGACCAATGACCTCACATCTGTTCCTCCCCTGCTGGCTGTAAAGATCCTCAACCCGTTTGTGCAACTGTCATCAAGTTGGACACAGAGATAATAACTTCCCTTCAGCTGACGTCCTCACACATCTGTTGGGTTTTTCATCTCAAAGAATCTGATATAAATTCAAGCTTTGCTTCAAACTGTGAGCTGAAACTCTTTTGGGGTAAAAAAGTGTCCAGATCTGAGACGGAGGACGGAAAACTAAAAGACAGAGGGGTTTATTATAAACAGAGTTTAAGGATCAGCTACTTTACAATCAGTTTCCTTCTGGATTATAATAAACTAAATCATCTTTGTTTAATGTTGTTTTTTATTAAATATTCATGCTGATTAGGAATAAACAGCATTAAACAGGATGGAGGACATGTTCAAACAGTCCTGTAATACTCTGGACATCCTGCTTGTCTGAGTCTCATTATCCTCTTCAGTCTCATATTTACCTGCTCAGACTGGGACTGTAAAGGTATCTGAACCCTCTGTGTGCTGAGTGACTGTAACTCAAATTCATAATCTTTTTTTAAATTCAGTTTCATTTATTAAACACCTGTTCACATCAACACTCCAGATTCAGGAAGATTCAGAATAAAACAGGTTTTTTTAAACTCACTGATGAAAATTCAATGAGCTCTGAAAAGTTTCTTCTGAAGCCGAGGTTTCTGATCCTGGTCCTTCAAGTCTTAGATCTTTCTCTGCTTCAGCAGACCTGATGTGAATCAACAGATCTTGAACAGGCTTCTGTAGAACTTGAAGACATGCTGAGCAGGTGATTTAACCAGGTGAACCAGGTGTGCTGAAGGAGAAAACAACCAAAACATGCAGCGTATTGGCTCTTGAGGACCAGGACTGTCCACTGCTCTAAAAGATGGTTATATCCATTAACTTACATTAAATCAAGACCAGGTGTCTCCGCCTTCTTCTGTAAAACTGAAGCCATGAAATTCTGTTTACAGAGTAGCCATGTTGTATTTTTAAAACTAGAGTCTGAATGCTAGAGACTGGGGCTGCAAGCCCCGCCCACTCACCTGAAAACAATCAGTGTTTTTAATTATTAGGTAAAATAACAGAAAAATCAGTATTTGATCCTGCAGCAATGAGATAAGAACCACAAGAGTTTTCTGAGGTGTATTTTATCTTTTAGTGTCCCATTTATGTCTTGGGATGGGACTTAAAACTTCCAAAAAGTTTTTTAATAAATTTCAACTGGAATTATTTTTGTGTCTCTTGTAACATTTTGAAGAAGCAGAAAAGTCCATTTTGTTCTGAACCAGGAGGATTCATCTGGTTCCGTTTCAAGTTTTTATTGTTGTCAATGTTTTTATCTGAAATAACTTATAAAAACATTTACAGAGAAAACATTGACCACTTTTATCAGAAGTATGTAACCAGCTAACATCTACATGTGCATCTGTACAATCCACTCAATCTGTTGAAGCTTTGATAAACTGCATGTCGATACGTCAGGTCAATGTTTACTTGTTGTTACCTGTGAGCTGCTCAGCAACACGAGTCAGCTGGGTGGTAAATAACAATGATCTTATTAAAGGAAATGTTTTGTAGTTGTAAATCAGGAAGAATTTCACTCCTAATTTGAGAATCTTGAAAACTTATTTAGAAATAAATAATAGTTCTTCCCTGGATGTCCCGGTCAAGATGGCAGCACAGATACGGAGACTGGAGTAAATCTTTGTTCTCTTTGGTTTTGTGTCAGAAAACAGCAGAAGCTTCTTCATGCAGCCACAAACAGCTACATCAGGACCAATGAATTACTCCATATTTATTTTTACATTTTACAGTCTGTTCCAGGAAGATGAAGCTCCGTGTTACAGAGAAGCAGCAGCGTGTTCATTCATTCAGCTGCAGCTGCTATCAGACTAATGGAAAACAGATCAAGTCTAAAAGAGTCTTTAATGCAGCAGGAAGTGCTCTATCTATCTATCTATCTATCTATCTATCTATCTATCTATCTATCTATCTATCTATCTATCTATCTATCTATCTATCTATCTATCTATCTATCTATCTATCTATCTATCTATCTATCTATCTATCTATCTATCTATCTATCTATCTATCTATCTATCTATCTATCTATCTATCTATCTATCTATCTATCTATCTATCTATCTATCTATCTATCTATCTATCTATCTATCTATCTATCTATCTATCTATCTATCTATCTATCTGATGTTTTATCTGCGTTTAGTTTCCTTAAAGGTTTCTAGATTCTTCCTTTTCACTCTGTTTCTGTATCTCACTATTTTGTTTAATGTGACTTGAAAACATTCATTGCTGATCATCTATTATTGATCAGCTGCAGGAGTTAATTATGAATGACTGCATCCCTTTGAGAGAGCTAATGAATCTCTCCTCACACAGCTGCCTCGGGCGAACGTCGTTTTCCTTTCAGTCACATGTTTGTCCCCGTCCTCCAAACTAAAACTTAAAGGATGCAGTTTTGATCTATTATCATCTTCTAAAAGCTGATTCCATAAACAGCAACAGAAAACCTTCTTGTTTCCACTCCTCTAGTGTTTCATTCCCTCTGACAGCATCTGTATTGATGTTTGATCATATTTGGGACATAAATGTGAACATGTGCAGAGAGCTAGAAGACAATGTGTGACTCTAGTTGTCATACTGTAGGTTAATAAAGCTGGTTAGAGAGTTATATAGTAAACAATGTGTTCTAATATCTTCTGTGATTGTAACTTACTATATGATGTAAATGTATGTTTATATAAAATATACCTCAGAAATGTTTCCAGCTACATTCAGAGGTTCAATGAAAAATACCAAAAAAATCACATTTAAATCACATCAAAAACTGTTTGTTTGATTTTCATTGTGTTTCATTGTTTTATTTCACTTTTGTGTCATGTTTTGTAGTTTAGTTTAGTTTAGTTTAGTTTAGTTAATTTAGTTTAGTTTAGTTTAGTTTAGTTTAGTTTAGTTTAGTTAATTTAGTTTAGTTTAGTTTAGTTTAGTTAGTTTAGTTTAGTTTAGTTTAGTTTAGTTTAGTTTAGTTTAGTTTAGTTTAGTTTAGTTTAGTGTAGTTTAGTTTAGTTTAGTTAATTTAGTTTAGTTTAGTTTAGTTTAGTTTAGTTTAGTTTAGTTTAGTTTAGTTTAGTTAATTTAGTTTAGTTTAGTTTAGTTTAGTTTAGTTTAGTTAATTTAGTTAGTTTAGTTTAGTGTAGTTTAGTGTAGTTTAGTTTAGTTTAGTTTAGTTTAGTTTAGTTTAGTTTAGTTTAGTTTAGTTTAGTTTAGTTTAGTTCAGCTTAGCTTAGCTTAGAGAATCCGTCAGAATCATTTTCTGCAGAAGGTGTTTGTTTGTTACATCAGTCTATAACATCTGCACTCAGAAATCTAACTGAGATTTATATTATTAACAGGTTTTTTTACCTTTACTTAAGTGAGAATGTTCTGCTGACATAATGTCTCGTTCTCAAAGTAATCCCAAGAGAAGACATGGTGAGTTCTTTGGAATCGAACCAGCAACTCTCCAGTCAACATGCACCAGCTCCCCCCCACAAGACAACACATCACCAAACAGATCATGTTGAATCACATCATTCTGACAAATGAACGGATTATTTTCAGTGTCTGTGTGGAAAAAGAGATTCTTCCATTTTATTCAGAAGGTGAGAGTTGGTTGTGCAGCAACGCAGCATGAAAATCATTAGAATAATTTATAAAATGTTACAGATCACCACGTGTCCTGCAGCAAATAGCCCACTGAAAGTTTGTTTCTGTCTGCAGCTAAAAACAGCTTTTTGTTTTATTCCAGGTGGATTAAAGATGATCTTCTTCTCTCTGGTTTGGATGAATCAGTTTAATTTTTTGAGATGTCTTTAATTCCTTCTTATATTTCTCTCTGATTAAAAACACCAGGATCTGAAGCTTTCTGTCGTTCAGGCTGGATCTTAAATCTGGAGTTCAGCATGGAAATTTAAAATTTAATTCGTTTGCAGGATTGAAAAAATCTGACATACAGTATATCTGAAAGGGCACTTCTGTCTTTCTCTTCTTCCTCCTCCACTCCCCCTCTTCCTCACCCCCGCAGCTGCCTTGATCTCTCTTTAGTCTCTCTTTCCTCCATCCAGAGAGAATCATTAGAGCTCAGATATGATAGTTGGAGACATCAGAGGGAATCTGTAGCCCACCTTTCTGATGCTTCACCTCTCCTCAGCTCTTCCTTTGCCTTTTCTAATCTCATTAACATTTGACATTTACATCCTCTCTATATTCTCTATCGCTGAGCAGCTCAGAGTGTCTGCTGAGTTTCATCACACCTTCTGCAGCTTCCCTGTAAAAACCTTCCACATTACAAACCACCTCATTATTCACTCAAATGTTATTGTTTTGGTTCTGAACTTATTCATGACATCAACATCTTTAGGAAGTTTTTATTATATTTTATTCATCATTCAGTCTGACGACACCTAAAAAAATGAAAATCAGCATTTAACTTTTATTCACTTTTCCACAGATTTTATCATTAGTTTCTTCAGTGGAGCCTCTCGCCCAGCGGAGACACACCCACTTCCTGTGACCCTGAACAGGAACAAGCAGGAAATGAAAACAACTGACTGACTTTTCAAGTCTTTTGTTGCCTGTTTCACATTAAAAATCAGCTCATATTTCCTATGAAATGATAAAATATCTCAGTTTCAGCATCTGTCATGTTGTTGATGTTCTATTAGGTCTATCGATTTTATTAGATTTATGAATCATTGGCATCTTGTTTTTTACATTTTAGTCATGTTCCCAGCTGATTATTGGATTTTAGTTGTATTTTATTGATCATTTGTGAACATCTGTAACATCTGTAACACAGTCTAAATGAACATCAGGCAGTGATGATGACCTCTGGGATCTTTCACAGAGAAAGACATTTCTGAGTATTCTGGGGTTTTTTTGTATTGTGAAGTCCTTCACAATAAGATGCAGGTTAGTAACATGAACTTTATGTAATTGATAATTAAAACTGGAAAGTAAATGAAGCAGCTGGTTGATCAGAGCAGATCTTCATCATCAGCTGTTATCCTCCTCTTCTTCACTCTGATTCTGGTTCCTGTTTCCTCTTTCTGTCACTGTCTTTCAGCTTGTGATGCTCTTTCACCCTCCTCATCCTCCTCTTCCTCTCTGACAGCTAATCAATGAGCTGGCACCCACAGGGGAAGAGGCTTCGGCTTCGGCTGCATGGATTTCCAATCGGACTGTCGGCCCACAGAGAGATGGCAGCGCCAGAGTGTGGCAGAGAGGACAAAATGTACCAGTCAGTGTGCACACGTCCTGTACATTAGAACCACTCAGAACACACACTGAGAACAGATCGTCACATGGTTCCAGGTTCAAGTCCGTCTCACAGTCTGGGTTTGAGTCTGAATCTGGTTCTGGGTCTTTATTTGAACACAGCTGATCCAGTAGCTTCATGTAACCGTGATCTTCCCTACAGTTTAATGTTATTAGGAGAGACAGTAATTATCAGTCGCGCCGGACGTTTAACCAGATCGAGCAGCAGTCAATTAAAACTAATTAGAGAGATGAGTGAGTCTCTGCTGCAGCGGCGGCGGCGGTGGCTCTCAGGTGACATTTCCTGCTGACATTTATGGACAGAAGGATCCTTTTTAAAGTTTTTAATGAGCGAACACGTTTACTGTTACTGTAGGATTCTTTAGGTCGACATTAATGAAGCTCTGGTTTTTCTGCTCAGATCAGAGTGATTCCACATTAAAGATGATTGATCTGCTCTCAGGCCATTAACGTTCTGCGAGTCCTCTTATGCAATCATCCACTTTATATTTCACATCCATATAATATGACAAATTCAGAGTCAGTCTGGATTCACACGTTTCGCTGAATAATCTCTTTATTTTTTAAACATCTCGATATTTTAAGGTTGTTTGATCAGCTGCAGGTGTCGATCAGCAGCTTCCGGCCCTCCGAACGGTTCAACCAGATCTCAAACTGAGGTACATGCAACCCCTGAAGAACCACATGACATCCTGTTTAATGTTATTAACAACAAATAAACCAAAATACTGAAAAAAAATCTTTCTGCTTTCAGAGGAATCAGGAGCAGTCAGCTGATCAAATGTATTGATTAGGGGAAGATCAGCAGATGTGAGCTTCTCTGTAAAACTGAAATGTTGTGAGTCTGAGAGTAAAAGATTTGATAATAATTTGATTAACCTCAACCCTGTGGAATCCCTGCCTGGAAAACCTGAACGGAAAACAGAGCAAATATGTCAGATTTATTTATTCTCATTCATTTAAAGAAACTCTTATTTACAAACGTGTTCTTTGTCTCCAGAATGTTGCAAAGATCCAGTCAAACATATTTAAACAACTATTTTTATTCATGGATTTATTTTACCTCCTCCTTCTGATGGACTTTCAGTCTGATACTCGGTACCAAACGGTCCAGACAACAATTTGTTTTAAATATATTTACATATAAATAATTCCTTTTTGGACAGAAGGTCAGTTTAAAATAGTTTTTCTGTTGTACAGGTATAAACTGGAGTGTTAAAGAGACGGTTTAAGTTTTCAGCATGTTCATGTGATAAAAATAAAACCTGGATTTACCTGAAATCTGTCTGGAGAGAGAGAGACCTGCGTTAACAGGCTTGTTACCAGGCAGACGTGGATCAGCTGGTCCTGCGAGACCTGAGCGGGTCTGAGTGAGACATCAGGTCATCCCTCACCGAATGAGCGTCTGCAGGATGTCCTTTCAGACTCTGAGTCAGTTCCGGTGTCACTGGCCTGGAGAGTCTGATGGAGGTCGGAGGCTGTGGGATGTACAACATGTCAACACGTTAGCAATCTTTGTGTAAGTGTGATGAAGAGTCTCACAGCTTCATCAGAATGTTGACATGTTTCTTTAAATGTCTGAAAGTGTAACGTCAGACTGCAGGCGGAGAGATGCTTCATTTTAAACATATTTATTTTAATAAACGGGTCTTACAGAGCAGTTTACAGCCGTTTGCTGCTGCTTCATCTTCTTCTTTATATTTAGGGGGAATCTGGATAATAAATCTGTTGGAGTTTTTATTTAGAAACAGCAGCAGCAGTTAATAAATATTTAAACACACCTGGGATTAAAAAAATGTTGATCTTACACTGAAACATCTTGAATGTTGTTTGAACTCGTCAGATTTGTTTTTCAAAGCCAGTTTTTTTTCTTCTTGCATTCAGCTGTTTCTGTGCTATTATTATTTTATCCTGACCTCTGGTCATCGTTTCATGATTATATATAGAAATCATGAAATGGTTTAAGTCCAAGTCGTTTGTGTTGATCATACAACATGTAGATTTTTACCTGAACAAAGTCTCGTTTGATGCTCTGAAACAATCAGTGTTGTCAGGAAGGAAACAGTGTAATTTCTTTAAAGACCAAAGTGACGGACGGTTCTGACAGCTCTGTTATTAGGAGCTGTGTTTCGACACCAGCACTCGGTAGGTGAGCAGCGTTTTCCTGACGTGCACGGAGGCTATTTTCTGCTCGTCTGTCAGCGGTCTTCTTGAAGCAGGTTGACAGCTCAGTACGTGCAACACACCTGTGTTCTGTTAGTTTCATGACTTCAGTCAAACCTTAGCTTTAGTTTTACTTTAAAACACGTGTTTAAATTTAAAAACGGATCTGATTCATGATTTTTTTTTCTAATAAGGATGTTAAACAACATATTTGAAAGTTGTTATTTTTTGTAACCAGCAGCAGAATGTTGTAAAATGAATCCAGAAACCACATGATTTGTTTTAAATGTTTTACACAGATTTAACTTTGATCTTTGATTTGATCAGTTTGGATCTGTATTTGGATCCTCTTTGATCTAGTTTTCTTGGTTATTATTTTCAGTTTCACGTCTCCTTATTTCACACCTGTATCGTGTTCCTCATCACCTGAATTTTGTCTTGATCACAATATGTCTCATTCTTAGAGCTGTCCACTTCTGACCCGACCTGCCAGGACCGATGTTGGTACCAGGTCTGAATGATTCTACGGCAGGACTCTGCTGTCATAATACAACATTATGACCAGTGTCACAGGCCTTTTAATAGGACATCCAGGAATCATCTAATATCATCTAATATAAGAAAAAAGAAACTTTATTTCTTTGTTCAAGAGAAAAATTAAAATGTAAAAACTGTGTTCAGATTGATACAAACTCATTAATATACATGAGGTTTGATACAGCCTGAGGCGAGACAATAAGAGTATATATTTTATTTATTTTTATTCCTGAGCAGCTCTGACACGTTCTGCTTCGGCAGTGAACTCTGGTGGAGAACCGTCTGTTTCTGCTTGTGGGGATGGAGACGCAGCATCAGCCGGATGGTCGAAGACTCCTGAGACAGGAAAAGTGAGCGGTGGCAGAGACTGGCGGGCATGTTGTTTGTAAACAGACGAACGGTATAATCAGGCCAACACTCTGGTTTATATGCTGCTGAAGAACTTTAGAACTTAGAAAGAATAAAATAATGTTTTACCAGCTCTTTCTTTAAAGATGGTTGAATTGTTGTTCTTAAAGAAACAACATTAAAATATTTAACCAGGAAGAAAGAAACATCTGGTGAAATTATTATTATTCTGTGTGTGTAAGAAAAAACATTTCTACAAGTAAAAGTACTACTAGAATACAGTCTCAGTCATCCGTGTCACAGTGATGCTGGTATGTTAAAAAAGGCCTCTGGACTCAGTCTTTATATATTAAACTGATGAAGCTCCCCAGATGAAAATCAAAATGTTTTACAGTTAAAAAAACATCCAGTTAAATTTTTTTACCTTACAGGGTTACTAAAGTACATAAACTCCTCCTGGGACTCTGCTGCAGGTGTGTGTGACGCAACAAGGTGTGAAGAGAGAAGAAGAGAAAAACACTGAGTGGAGACAGAAAGAAACCTCCAGAACCAGGATGAGTCTGTCTGGATCCACTGGGGTCTGAGAGGTTTTAAATAATGTGACATTTGTCACACAAGGTCATGTCTCTGAAGGACCTGGTCAGCTGAAAGGAGAGAAGTAAGAATCAGAAAGTGCAACCAGCAGTGTGTTGCTTCTGAGGATGCTGTGGTCGTTGGTTCTGTGTGTATTCTGAAAACACTAAGTGATGATAATGTAAAACAACCCACTTCAGCTCCTACACAAACAACAGATCTGCAGCTCCTGACAGTCACGTAGGAGAAGTGTGGAGGAGAGAATATTCTGTGTGATTACAACTGGCTTACACCAGCTTTGGTGACAAATCCAACCTTACCTGTTTTTCTGTAAAGTCTCTGATTCACAAACAGAGATTTTTTCTTTCAGCAGTTTCTTTGAGTTAAAGATGAACTCAATGAAAAGCTGTAAAAAGAATCTGTGATGAAAAGAACTAAACAGATTTTAAATGATTTGAATCCCCTGGGTTTGGGCTGAAGAGCTCTCTGTATCTTTCTGTTTCCTAGTTTCTGTTTTACAGGAGAGTCCAGGGCCGTGTTGCATGCTGCTGGAGTGCACGCATGCTGCTGGAGTGCACGCATGCTGCTGGAGTGCACGCATGCTGCTGGAGTGTACGTATGCTGATGGAGTGCACACATTTTGCTGGAGTGCGTGCATGCTGCTGGAGTGCACGCATGCTGCTGGAGTGCACGCATGCTGCTGGAGTGTGTGCATGCTGCTGGAGTGCACGTATGCTGATGGAGTGCACGCATGCTGCTGGAGTGCACGTATGCTGCTGGAGTGCACGTATGCTGCTGGAGTGCACGCATGCTGCTGGAGTGCACGCATGCTGCTGGAGTGCACGTATACTGCTGAAGTGCACGTATACTGCTGAAGTGCACGTATACTGCTGGAGTGCACGTATACTGCTGAAGTGCACGTATACTGCGGGGTCCTCAGTGTTCTCTATGACTCACAGGTGAATGTTTCCAGCAAACCAACTCTTCTGCTTCTGTGGAAGAAAACTTTTTAAATCATTCACCTGGAATAGTTTGGCCACGCCCCTTCTCCACAACTGCTCTCCTTTCCAGACTCACCTCACATACCTGTCTCACTCCAGACGCCTGTCTCACTCCACACGCCTGTCTGTTTCCCTGTTTAAACCTCTTTGTTTCTCATGTTTGTTGTGAGTTGGTTGATTGTTTGTACCAAACATTCACTCAGACGTTTTTTTACCTGTTTATATCAAGTGGTTTTTGATTTTTGGACTGTCTCTGGACTCTGATTTTCTACTTATTTAGATTGTTTATCTTTGAGTGGATTGTCTGGCCCTCGACCTGGTTTTGGACTCTGGTACTGTCCCTATCTGCTGCCTAATTAATCAGTAAGTGAACATTTACCGTCTCTACCTGCAGCTACCAGCTCTGTTCCCTCTACATACCTCTACTCTCACAGCTCAGACCCGTTCAGTACTCGTCTCTGATAAAACTCATAAGTGCAGCGCGACTGGCCTTTTGTCCATCTTTAGCAATCGAGTTCAGTTCACAACAATATGTTACAACTTCTAA
This sequence comes from Pachypanchax playfairii, assembly GCA_006937955.1. Lineage (NCBI taxonomy): Eukaryota > Metazoa > Chordata > Actinopteri > Cyprinodontiformes > Aplocheilidae > Pachypanchax > Pachypanchax playfairii. The sequence continues at coordinate 1,482,820 of SSNP01000075.1, read as the reverse complement.
ATGAAAGACTTTGTTTTCAGTCTTTTTCACCAAATTCTGTATTTTGAATTTTCCGATTCAACTCAACACTCAGTTTTACTTTACAAAAGGGGAAAACACAGAGTTAGTTCAAGTAGATCTACATTTCATCCTGACTGAAGCATCTTCCTGATTAAATACAAACTCTTCAGATGTAAATAAAAGAGCCTCAATCTTCTAAGATCAAATAAAATAAGATCACTTTTAAAGTAAGGAAGCAGAATTACCAGCAGGTGAAGCCACAAGAATGATTAAAGAGAAATTATTTTATTTATCATTTCTAAAAACATCTTGATGACGTTAAAGCTGATCAATCAGCCTGTCGTCACTTAAAAGTCCTTCAGGTAATCAGACTCGGTTCTTTCTGAGTCGGTCTGCATGGATCCACACTTTCACTGAACAGTAAAAGAAGCTGAACTGGGATCAGTTTGGATAAAACGAGTGCAGCAGCTCCCCAGGTGAGTTGTTTTTGATCAGTTTGTCTTTTCGCTCCAAGTCTCTGATCGCCTTTATGTAACCACACAGCCTTGTGTTGTTGCCATGGTGTCAATATCCAGCACGGTGCTGCAGCGCCTACATGATTTAGGTGGCTCAGTCACATCTGAATCAAACACACACACTTTGTGCTGCAGTGAGTTAAAGAGAAGGATGAAACACTGAGAACTGGAGCTGCTGTCACACGTCTCGCTTTGATGTAAAGAAAACTACATCACTGATGCTTCTACAGCCAGAACTTCTTCTAAAAATCTAAATTCAGCTTTAATAAATTAAACTGATGTCTGTGGTTTTAATCATAAAAGTTTTAAAGGAGCAGATACACACACACACACACACACACCTTCAGTGTAACTGTAATAAAATGTGCAGCAAACAGCTGGAAAAAGTCAACTGAACTCATGAAAGCTGATGCTCATCAGTTTAAAAGCGCCAGTGATGGGTCACATGCACTTTTATTGGATTGTGTTGCTATGGAAACAACTTGGGTCCAAGTTCATTTGCTGTCAGCTACTGGCAATAAATATTCATAAACAAGATTTAAGGCTTTGTAAAGTTGTTAGAATTGAGGAAACTGAACCGTATCAGAACATCTGCGACGCCATGTTTCAGTGAAATCCTGTGTTTCATTATAAATGTTATTATTATAAAAACTACATCTTTGTTTTAAGGTAAATAATTATTTTTCATGTTTCCTGAAGGACACAAAGAGCTAATATCATGCTCAGTGTATCGATAATAATCCACCTCAGTACAGTCACATCCTTCAGGGTAACATGTTACAGTCAAACTTCTCATTTATTCTTGGTTCTACAATTAATTGAGTTAATCTTGTTTTGGATAATGTCACAGTTTTTGTCACTTTTAACTTCCCATAGCTTTGAAAAGATAAACAACATTCAAATTATTCAGCAAAATGTTCAAGTGGGAAGAAACTCTTCTGACTTTTGGAATCAGGACGTCATACGATGTTCACAAAATTTACAAAAAATCTGCCAGAAATTTGCAGAGTGCAAACAGTTCAATAATAACTGAACTCGGACTTTTCTCCTCTAAACAGGAAGTGAAGGCTGTTTTTAACTTGTCGTGTCTCCAACATGAAACCCTGCAGGAACATACAGATTCCATGTAGAACCATCAGAGTCTTCAGACTCTCACAGTTCTTCTAGTTTTCAACCAACGTTTGTACCAATCAGTTCAGTTCAGTTGTATTTATAAAGGACCAGTTCATAACAAAGTCATTTCAAGGCATTTTACAGAAAAAACAATCAATTAGTTGAAAATAAACCACTTCCTGTTTAAGCAACCAGCCGATTGGATTGACTCATCAATTCAACACGATCCCCCAACCAGAGCAGCAGAACCAGAACCAGGATGAGTTCCGCCTGGACCCACTGGGTTCTGAGAGGACAGGAAAGAGCTCCAGACAAACACAGATGGATTTGGGTCAGTCGTCATTTCTATGGAAAGATAAACAGTTAAAGTTATCGACAACAATAATAATCCATACAAACATGGAGAGTAAAGACAGCAGAGTGAAGACATGTGGACAGGATGTCCTCCAGCAGTCTGAGACTATAGCAGCATAACTAAAGGGATGGACCAGGAGAACATAAGCTACACAGAGTTTCTGCCTGATGTATTAAAAGTAGGAGAGGAACCTGATAACTGAAAGCTCTTCCTCCTGTTCTACTTTTAGAACCTCTAGGAACCACAAGCAGACCTGCAGTCTGAGAGTGTTCTGTTAGGAACATCTAGAACAACAAGATCTTTAATATAAGATGGATCCTGGTTGTTTAGATCTTTATATGTGAGAAGTAACATTTTAAACTTTATTCTTTACAGAGAACCAATGAAGTGATGCTAAAACAGGAGAAATATGGTCTCTCCTTCTAACTCTCATCAGAACTCTGGCAGCAGTATTTTGGATCAGCTGGAGGTCTTTAACAGAACTATTAGAACATCCTGATAATAAAGAATTACAGTAATCAAGTCTAGAAGTAATAAATACATGAACTAAAGTTTCTGCATCACTTTGATTCAAAATGCTCCTAATTTTATCAACATTACGCAGGTGGAAGTAGGTCGTCATGGTAACATGTTTATATGAGAACTAAAGGAACACGTTCTGGTCAAAGATAACACCCAGGTTCTTTACCTTCTTGTTGGAGGATAAATTAATGCATCTAAAATAAATAAATAACTACACAGTTTGTTCCTAAAGTTCTCAGGTCCAAAAAACCAGAACCAGAACCAGAACCTCTGTCTGAGTTTAAGAACAGAAAATTAAGATTTCATGTCATTAAGACGAGTTTGTAATCAGATTCATTGATAAACATAAGTGAGTATCAGTCCAGTAAATGCAGCTTGTTGTCTTTAAGATCGCTGCCGTCCACTAAGTTCATGTGTTTAGTGAAGAAATCCACATCTTGGATTTGGATTTTGATCCATGTATCATTCACATATCAGAACCTTGTCTTGGTGTTGTTTCCTTGTCGGAGTTCAGGACTGTGTAACCGCATGTTGTCGAGCCTCAGAGCTTCTGAGAAAAGATCCGTTGGACTGATGAGATTAAACTTCTGGACTGATTTTTTTTATTGCGGAATAAATTTGGGCAGACATGTACGGTGCAGTTCTGCTCAGCCCGGTTCTTCTCTGATCATCTTCCTCTGCAGACAGTCAGTATAAGCAGGATCAACAGACACAACCTCCCCTTGTGTCGGTGTGTTTAACTCAGCAGGTGCTTTAATAGAAGTAATTAAAGAATTACAGCTGAACTACAGAGATCAACTCCCAGCCAAGAAAAAGAAATGGCTCTGTAAATCACGACTTCTGGTAATAAATGTGCTCATTTATTCATTAGTTGCAGCTCCTGCAGATGAAATGTCAGTGATTTATGTTTTATATTGTGAGCAGGACTCTGTTGAAACCGAGCCATCGTGTCCCTGCTGCAGATAAACTGATGACCAAGCCGTGTGATTCTCTCTGACCAATCAGAGTGCTGGGAGGAATCTGTGAATGAGAGTGTCTTTATAGGTAATTTGGCCAAATGAAGATATTTTTTTAATGTGTGGGAATGAAAAACACAGTTACATGTGAGGAAAGTTACTGCTGGATCATCATCATCATTTACTGGCTTTTCAAATGTGCTTTGCTAAAATAAGAGAATAAATGTAGCTTTGAGTTTTTAAAAGCTGAATTATGAATGTAACTTTCTTTAATTTTCATCAGAGTGATCTGAACTTCATGAAGCTCGTGTTTGAGTCCATCAAGTCAAACCTTCTGGACATAAATGTTTTCCAGCTCTGAGATGTAGCAGCTCCCGGGGAGATCTTTGTCTTTCTGCTCCATTTCTTCCCTCCAACTGTTTTTATTTTGTTGACACACTGTTTGGGTTTTATGTTTTTGGACATCCTGCCTTGCAGCACTTTTTAAAAGAAGAAAATGATTTTTCTTTCACTACCTGCCTGCGGAGACCTGCCTGAATTTAGGTCCTTCGTTACTCCATAACATCATGACGGCTCCGGGGAGCAGTTAAATGTCTGAGGAGGAAGGTTTCAGCTGACAGCAGCGTGACGAAGTTGCACCAACTCTTCTGCTCTCTTGGTTGAATCTGTACTTTCAAAAGTAAAAAAGGAAGCAAATATTATGAAAAGCTGAACTGGTTCAACAGAGAAACTGTTTATTTAGTATTTTCACTGTGTGGGTTTTAAACTGTGTGTGACACTTAATGCGTGGGCTGAATGTCAAATGAATAGATCTCATTGACATGTGCAAAGTGCTGTTTCTTCTTCTGTGGTGGTATATGAACTGTAAAACATGGTCACCGTGTGTGTGTGTGTGTGTGTGTGTGTGTGTGTGTGTGTGTGTGTGTGTGGGAGCTGAGGTTGGGCAGCTGTTTGAAGTGAACGATAGGGTGCAATGCTGCAGCTGCTGTTTGCATGTTAATGCTGCGGCAGAGCTGGAGGACGTGGGAGAGGAGGGGAAAAGGCCAGAGTCCACCCACACAAACACACACACACAATCACAACCTGCCATTTCACACCTCTCCTGCTGCAGAAACAACACGCTGGATGTGTTGATGCTTCACTGCAGAGACTCACAAGGTTTAAAATGACAAAATACTGGAACACCAGAAACCTTCTCCACTTCATGTAGAATGATGTTTGGTGTTTCAAAATGTCATTTTTTCTTCATGTCTGTGAAAAGTCAAACTGCAGACTTCCTGTTTTAGGATCCAGATCTGCCAACTGATGGTAAGAGCCCAATTAGAATGACAGTAATTTAATTTATGGGTCATTTTCCAAAAACAAAGTTAGAAAATTAAATCACAAAATTAGCTTCCAGAGGTTTTACAGTCTGACAGCAGAGACCATCGTTGACCCAACCTGATTTAAGATGCTACATGGAAACAAAAAATAATCTAAGTGTGTCAGTCAGAACATGTAAACATGAACAAACATGTTCCTCAAACATGTTACTGGTAATAGATTAAAAAAATCAAAATAAATAAATCCAGTTTCTTATAAATCGTGGCAGATGTTTGCAGTGTGAGACTGAATGAGATTGTACTTCTTAGATCTCCCAAAGATAATCTTCAAGTTTTTCTAAAGTGAGATTATGTATCAGGTTTATCATGCCGTGTTGACTCACCTGTCATGCTGCTGTTCTGACTTGTCAGGTAGTTAATCGTTCTCACCTGCATTCCTCTGATTAGTTCATTGCACTCACGTGACTCCACCCCTTCTAAACACCTACTCAACACCAGAGTTTTGTATCTTTATGTTATACTTTACCTTGTTCCTGTCCTGTCTTGTATCTAGTCTCGTATCATGGAGCGTACTGACCTTGGACTGTCCCATCTGCCTGACCCATCAGATCTTTGTATCGTCTGTCCGTTCTGTCTCCCATCAACGCAGCCCACTCTTCATCTCCTCCATAAGTCTGTCTGTTTAGAACTGGAAATATAATCACAGAGGTTCCGCCCAGACCAGCTGACCAGAACTGAAGTGAGTACAATTAAAAACCAAACAGTCTTTCAAAATAAAAGAGGAAGTAAACCCTGAATTAAAACAGACTGAGTACAACAGGTAGAGATTCTTTAAAGGTGAAATCTGTAGGTGAGAGAGAATTAATGGTCCTCTGTCCCACACAGCAGTTATAACAGGTTTGGATTCCATGTCAGGGACCACCCGCGGAGCTCCAGGTCCAGAGGGAATTCTGATCCTGTTGCCCAGAGCAGCCATCAGCTGACAGCCACTTTGGTGCTGAGGACAATGGGGCTACCTGAGCAGGTTACACAGATCAATGCTGAATGTAGAACAACGTCGCCTGGTATGGATTCTCTGCTGACCTTTAACCTCAACTGTCAAATCTGGTATTTATATTTTGTCAATCGAGGAAGCAACTGAAGTTCATACACGTGAAAATTTCAGGGTTTTTAAGATACTAAAGAATTTTACCATCAATTCAGTCATGTAAGAATTTAGAATATAAACATGAACAAAAGCAAACACAAAACAAAATTATGTTAAAAATTCTGATGAAAAAACATTTGTAAATGTTTATGATGCACATAGAAATTAAACACCAACATTCTTCTTTTAAAAATTATTTTTTCTTTAACTAATAAAATCAAATTAAATCTGCAAACATTCAGAGTTTAATGACCTAAAATGTTTGATGTTCAATCTTTGTATCATTGATTATAATTAAAGAACTTATTGATCAGCAGGTTATTTATTTGACCTGGACTGTGTTGGTCGGACGGGATCATTATTTTTTTGTGAAGTGGTATATGTGTTTTAACAATACAGTTTAATTAGAACAGGGAAATCCAGGCTGGGTCATCAACTTCTCCCTCCAAACAAAATGAAAGTTGTTTGAATTTTAACTAAATCAAAACCGGATCTTTGGGATGTTTTTTCTCCAGCAGCCCGTCACTTTAGTCTGTTCAGGTTTTTATCTGAACACAGTTTGACAAACATGAAACAAGAAGATGATTCATAGAAAAGAATCAGATGAAAACTGAATGTTAACAGAATATATCTGAAACCATGACATGTGACATTTTCAGTGTGTTTCATGTGAAAACAAAACATGTGATCTAATCTAGAGACACTCAGAGTCCACACTGAAGCATCTCAATGGTTTTACACAGTGAGGAGACAAGGAAACAGGATGAGGAGAGAGGAGACAGAGGGAGGAAGCACAAAGTGAAGAGACGGGTAGCAAAAAGGGTCTGAGAGAGGAGACGAGGAGTGAGGAGAATAAAAAGCGATATGGCCCAAAAAGAGGAGATGAAGTGACGAGGAGTGATGAGATGAGGAGTGAGGTGATGAGGAGTGAGGAGATGAGGAGTGAGGTGATGAGGAGATGAGGAGATGAGGAGATGAGGAGTGAGGAGATGAGGAGTGAGGAGATGAGGAGTGAGGAGATGAGGAGTGAGGAGATGAGGAGTGAGGAGATGAGGAGTGAGGAGATGAGGAGTGATGAGATGAGGAGTGAGGAGATGAGGAGTGAGAAGATGAGGAGTGAGGAGATGAGGAGTGAGGAGATGAGGAGGCTCATGGGGAAACATTTCCATTAAGTTGACTAAAAACACCATTTCATGGCTGTCAAACTGTGTTTGCTGTTGCATTTCATAGACTGGACAGAAAGAAACGGGAAACAATTGGATTTTTGCAACGGGTTCATAACAAATTGTAAATGATTGGTTGTGTTTTTCTTTGAACACAAGCTCCATTTTGTTTTTAACTGGACTGAATTAATCTGGATTTAACTGAACTGGACTGGGATCTCTTTGGGAATCACTTCGTTGGTTCTAAAATCCTATTTTCTTTCTGCCAAACTGGCTTATCTTTGATGTTTTCATGAGCTGAAATAAGAAAAGGGAACAAATTGTGTCTTTCTGACAGGCTGCTGGTAACAAAGAGCTTTAAGGTCCAATTATTTCAGACGCTTTTTTGCTAAGTTTCCTGTTACGTGTCGACAGGATTCTGGTTCATCCCTCAAGTTTAGGAGCTTTTTTATCTGAATTATTCAGAGGCTCCAGTTAGCTGAACCAACAAAGATAAAACACATTCCTCTGAAAAA
>SSNP01000075.1:1452542-1475202 GCA_006937955.1 Pachypanchax playfairii | reverse complement strand
TGAGGAGATGAGGAGATGAGGAGATGAGGAGATGAGGAGATGAGGAGTGATGAGATGAGGAGTGAGGAGATGAGGAGTGAGGAGATGAGGAGTGAGGAGATGAGGAGTGAGGAGATGAGGAGTGAGGAGATGAGGAGTGAGGAGATGAGGAGTGAGGAGATGAGGAGTGAGGAGATGAGGAGTGAGGAGATGAGGAGTGAGGAGATGAGGAGTGATGAGATGAGGAGTGAGGAGATGAGGAGATGAAGAGACGAGGAGTGATGAGATGAGGAGTGAGGAGATGAGGAGTGAGGAGATGAGGAGTGAGGAGATGAGGAGTGAGGAGATGAGGAGGCTCATGGGGAAACATTTCCATTAAGTTGACTAAAAACACCATTTCATGGCTGTCAAACTGTGTTTGCTGTTGCATTTCATAGACTGGACAGAAAGAAACGGGAAACAATTGGATTTTTGCAACGGGTTCATAACAAATTGTAAATGATTGGTTGTGTTTTTCTTTGAACACAAGCTCCATTTTGTTTTTAACTGGACTGAATTAATCTGGATTTAACTGAACTGGACTGGGATCTCTTTGGGAATCACTTCGTTGGTTCTAAAATCCTATTTTCTTTCTGCCAAACTGGCTTATCTTTGATGTTTTCATGAGCTGAAATAAGAAAAGGGAACAAATTGTGTCTTTCTGACAGGCTGCTGGTAACAAAGAGCTTTAAGGTCCAATTATTTCAGACGCTTTTTTGCTAAGTTTCCTGTTACGTGTCGACAGGATTCTGGTTCATCCCTCAAGTTTAGGAGCTTTTTTATCTGAATTATTCAGAGGCTCCAGTTAGCTGAACCAACAAAGATAAAACACATTCCTCTGAAAAAAAAAGCCAAAGTAAATGTAAAGAGATCAGATCAGGAGGTTCAGATAGAAACGTTTAACTTAAATATGTTCTCAGATGAGGAATCTGACATACAAAGTGATAAATATATGAAGGTTATTCAGTTGTTGGATTGAATCCAGAGACTGTGGTGAGAGTATCTGAGAGACTCAGTTTAGGGCAAAAGAGTCACCTCTCCATCTGTTCATGGCTGCAGAGGCAGCAGGAGCTCGAACACACACTCAAACGTTTCCATCGTTTCTGAGGACAGTTTCAGGACAGGATCTGTTTAAACCCGAAACCTTCACCCAGCCCTGAACACAAGTCACTGCTCTCAGACGTCAGGATTCATGTGTGTGGAAGCTGTCTAGGGTTCTAACAGAAACCGGGTCTCCACAGTTTGATCACATGAAAAGATTTATGGTTCCGCAGCACAAATGACACACAAACCAGTGATGGAGGGTGAAAGTGTGAAAATATTCCTTTGATGGTTTCAGTAGCCTCAATGTGTTTGAGTTTACAGACATGCATTTGGATGATGCATTAATGTATCATCACCCTGTTCACTCGTCTGCTTCACCAGTTCTTAATTTTCCAATAAATCGGATAATTATTCTCTACAAATTAAAGGCTGCAGCAGCGACTTCACCTTCACATTACCGCTGACCACATAACAAGATAATATCTGACACTCATTAACATCCTGAACAAAATATGTGTTGGTGTTTGTGGTATGAAAAAGTGATCAGTGCAGCACAGACTGAAGCTGCAGCTGACGGATCTGGTTGTCTGCAGAGTAATAGTGTCATACATCACTGGGTGATGTGTTATTGGTGCTTCTGCCCCGCAGTTTCTCAGAAAGAAAAAGACTGATTCCACCTGCTCAGAGTTACTGCAGCACTGAGCGGCTGGGGAGAATTTCATGGAAACACGACTTTCTGTTGGATTCTGATCCCATGAACACACTTTTACTAACTTCCTGTTTGGTTGTTGCTGAAAAAATCCCTCTTTAGTTGATATTTGATAACAAAGACGGACAATTTAACAGTTTTAAGAATTTGTTTTTATAAATGTAGACAATAAATTCAGCCACATTATATCTGTCTTTTATCTGGTTGTTTATACATGTAATGATGCAACTTCTCCTGGGGTTCCACAGGGTTCTGATTCAGGCCCATTTCTCTTCAACCTAAACGTTTTATTTTCAGCGTTATCTTAAAGATCACTTTGATTGCTAATTACACCAAATTAATGGAAAACTGGTTACAATGTTTCTTCACTGAAGACCTTGGAGAATCACTGGTCAGCTTTCTCTTCACCTACAGTATTACTGTGAAAATCTGGACTCCTTTTTCACCAGGTTAATATTTTAATCCTGAGAATCCTGAAAATAACTATTATATCTTACTATCGCTCATTGTGTTATCACAGACTCTGTGTTGTGAATGACTCTGCTACCATATGAGCAAACAGCTCAACATCTGTAACATTAACAGACTAACAGCTTTTTTCTGTTTGCTAATGCTAATTAGCTGTAGCAGCCATCTTTAATAGGGTCGACTGCAAAAGTTAATCAGATGAAGTTCTGAGAGTTTTATTAAAATATGTCTGTTGGTTCATGAGATATTTTGCTAATAAATGTGCACGTGCACACACACACACACACCCACAAGTGTGTTTTGGTATCCTTATGGGGACCGTCCATTGACTTCCATTGATTTTAGTAACTAGATTTATACCTAACCCAAACCCTTTTCCTAACCTTAACCATTACTGATCTATAACTAACCCTAAGACTAACTAAAACTCTATTCACACCATACCTATAAACCTAACCCCTAACCCTAAAAAGGGGATTCCCCCCCATGGGGACCAGGCTTCGGTCCCCACAAGAACCCTCGGACCCCAGAAAGATAGTAAAAGTCAGGAAACGGGTCCCCAGGAGGTCAGAAATACAAACACACACACACACACACACACACACACACACACACACAGGCCTCTGGTGGGCTAAAAATAATATAACTACATCCACATGTTAGCAACATTTCTCTAAAAAAGTTTTTTAAATGTTCAAAGAAAAATAAGAATTATGTCAAATAATTTTCAAAGAAGAACTAAATAAAAGATGAAAATTTGTTCAGTTTAATAAAATCAACATTTTGCAACTTTCCTAAACATATTAAAAGTTTGTGCTAAAATTTCAGAGAACTTGGGATGAACATGTTCGATCATGCTGTTTGTAACTACAGATTCAGGTTTAAATTTTTCCACTTGTTTACTTTAAAAGTTCCATAACAGAGTAAAAAAATGGTGTTTTTGCACCCACATGATCCACTTTACAGAAATTCTGAATGTGTGACTCAACCGCAGCATCTGCTCGTGATGAGGCGAAGCAGAGTGAAGCATAAAGACTCCATTATCCTCAGAATGAATTCATGAATGAGAGGCTTCAGAAACCAGCACAAAATCCAACTGGCTGTCAGAATCTGAGCAGAACTTGTGATTCTGTAATGAAAGACGGTTCCTGACTGAACACATGGATCTGGTTTGTCGTCAGGTTTCAGCAGATCTTTGTCTGTGAGCATCGAGTCTCAGATTTAGAGTCTGAGAGACACAGAACAGGTTTTCTGTTAGCGCTGATGCAGATGTGATGATTCGAGTGTGTGAAAACTCAGTGAGGATGAGATTTCACGTGACGAGAGGCTGAATGAAGCTGTGTTTCTAAAAGCAGTTTAATCCAGTCAAAATAAAACCTGCCATAATCATCTCAGGGCTGATGGGAATGAACTCTGAGGTTGGAGGTTTCATCTTTCACACGTCCAGTTTTACGCTTCAGGTGAGGGATTTTACCAGCTCATGTAACACTAAAAACCCACTGAATTCTCTGAGTTAGCTGTAAAACAGATGATCAGCAGTTTCACAGGAATGAAACGTAAGTTTCTGGAGAAAGTTTTCAGCATTCATGTTAATTATGAAATGGAAGCCGTTACTGGAATCAATCAGGCTTATGTAACACTGTGACTTCCTGGGGTCAGGATCCACCTACACTGCAGCTATCTGACAACACACAGCATATAGACAACTACTCGAGGTGGAAACACATAAATCTCTCCATATATGCACTGACAAGGGTGACTGGATGTTGTATCCATGGCTACCTTCTCACGTAATCTGTATTATTTTTATCACAAAAGCTTCTCTGTTTTTTTCTGTTCCCTGAACCTCCTGCTAACATGATGGTGATGTACAGAATCGGTCCTATATGTGAAGAAAAACCGAGGCTCATTTACACGCAGAGCTTATCGTTGTAAAAAGGTTTATACACGGTGAGATGATTTCCATGTGAGCAGACAAGCACAAATCTGAGCTTCTCTTTGTCACAGAGCCTGTTTACAGTGTGTGTCTTCTGGAATCTGCACAGTTTCATTTCAGCAGAGGTCCTCATCCCTGTTCATCTGGATCATCCATCCGTTGTTCTCCTGTTTCAACACACCTGGTTAAACAAACTAACAGGTTTCTGTTATGCTGAGATGATTCAAACATCTGAATCAGATGTGCTGCTCTTTTTTTATCTTGTGTGGGGAACCACCAGAATGATGCGACACCTTGATCCAGCATTTCCCTCCTTTATGGGTAAAAATTTAAAATGTGCTGTTTTATAAGTTGAAATCAAGAACTTAATAACTTTCCACCAAGTTTTATAATGTCACTCTGTTATAACTCTCACTTTTAGTTTTTCTTGGCAGGAATTTTATTTTATTTTTTTACATTCTTCATCTGGGCAGCGATCTCGTGTGTGGCGTTAGGATTAGGATTAGCTGATGTTCCTGTGAGTCCTAATTCAGGGGCGTTGCCCTGTGCTTCCCATCTATACTGCTACTCCAGAGTGGTATTTCATTAGTTTTCATTGTTTTTTTGTGTCTTATGTTGCCGACAACTCAGAAACAATCCTGAAAACTAAAGACATGTGATAAGAATGTGGTGAACTCTGAGGGAAAAATAAGGATTTCATTTCACATAATCAATGAAACTGAGAGAAAAGCCACCAAAGTCCAAAGCAGAACTCTGAAAGACATTCAGAAGTCTGCTGATTAAGACCAAGTTAGAAGATAAAGTCTGATTGCTTAATGAAAATGAAAAGAAATAAAGATGGATCAGGAATTTTACACAGGACTTTACAAAAACACAACACTCATTAGTGCTCGTAGGAAAGATAAAACCTCGGAAAAAGATGGAGTCAATCAATAAGAACCAGAAACCTAAAGGTTAAATCAACATCATTTATTTTTCATGAACATTTTCTGCAGCAGAAATCAAACAGGAAATGTATAAAATGGTTTGATGCACCAGATGCACAAATCTGGAGTTGATTAAAGGACTAAACTGCTCTCAGGCACACAAACATGAAATGTCCTGTTTACTGAAACACATTGAAAAAAGAAAGACTTGTGTTGGGTTTAAAGGTTCTTGTTAGAACCAGGTTCTAAACTGGTTCAATCAAAGAACTGACTGGAACAGATAGTCTAATGAAACAACAGTTCTGTTTAAATATCCACTGTTTTATTTGTAACGTCTTTCTGACCTCGTTCATGCTTTTGTCCCGGTCTTGTCCGTGTTCACGCAATAAAACTTTAAACAACAGCAAACACTAACAAGGTGCAGTTCAATCAACAATAATGTCTTACAGCTTTTGGATCAGTTCAGTCTCAGTCATGTGATTCAGATGAAACTTACAAAAATGTGAGATGGGATTCTGGTGAAACAGGTGAGATGCCCCGCCCCTTTGTGAGTTCTATAGGTTTACTTCACAGTATAATCTGTATGTTCAGAGAGTTCAATAACAGCTGAACTCTGACTTTTCTCCTCCAAACAGGAAGTGAAGGCTGTTTTTAACTCGTCATGCCTCCAACCTGAAACAATGCAGGAACTTACAGATTCCTATGGCGTAAATTAAAATGTAATCTTCTTTTTACTCTGTCTCCTCTCATCTCATCTCTTCATTCTGTATCTCCTCTCTCCATCCTCCTGCTTGTAAATCAAAAAGATCACAGTAAAATATCCTGAAGGACATCAAGGTTTATAAAATGTTCAGAAGAGGCTACAGGAGGAACCAGAACAGATGCACATGAGCGCTCATTCAGAACTCGTCCTGCATCTGATTTGAATGAAAAGATGAAGTATGTGTGAGTATGTGAATTTTTTTTTGTATATCTGAAGCAAAGATGTGTTTCACTTTCTCTAAAAAAAATACAAAGTAAGTAATTATATAATGTACACAATTTACATGTGTACATAACACACAAATGAATTGAACTGTACAAAATATTTGTAGAAAATATTTAACATTAAAAACTGAAATTTTGTTCAGTGACTGTGAAAACAACAGGATATAAGTCAACATCTTCACCTGAGTCTGAACTTTAAACAGTGATTACATACAGTATAATCATATGGAATAACTGAAGTAAATGGCAGAGGTTCAGAGGTCTGTTTCATTCTTTAAATGGAAGATCAGATGGATCCTGTTTTAGATTCAAATGACCAGGTTAAAATCTTGGACCTGTCACACCTCCCATCAACTCTGCAGGACGTATTGACATTAGATACACAGTCGTGTTGTGACAACAGTGTGTTTGAGAGGTGAGACTGCAGTGAATCAGGCAGCTGGACCTTGACATCCAGCAATCCTTTTTATTGGATTAATAGGAAAGGATTGGATGTCACAACAAAAACACTATGAGCATCTAAACACACATAAAAACATGTAACACACCAACCAGCAGCACTATCAGGCACCATTGTCCATGAACCTCCCTGGAAACCCACAGAAGACTGAAATAGTTTCACCCCACTGGGTGGACCTTGGGGACAGTTGAAATTCAGCAGCTCTCCTTCATCTGCAGTCAGTTATTATTCAAAATAAAGCCTTGTAATGTGCTGTTAAGTGGCAGCTTTAACCACTTCTCTGTCATTAGCATAGCGTGGGAGGCAAAGCTGATTGAGTGGCCAGTTGGCAGTTGGAAAGAAATTTCTTTTCAGATTCTTTGTTCATGTTCTCTTTCCACCAGATTTTTAAAAATCACCATCCAATCCACATACACCTCCATCTTTCATGTATAATGATGTAAACGTCATGTTTCATAACTCCATATTCAACAGATGTGAACAGAAGCTGAGATGAAGTCTGACGGACACATACCCAGAAAATTTCCAATAAACCAAATAAGATGCATTTTTAAAAAAGGATTTCAGAAATTAGAAAGTTATGATATAAATAAATAAATCTGTGAATGTGCTGATTAAACTCCACCCGCCGATACAGGGGCTGCTGCACATCTGGCAAATGAAAAAAATAATAGTAAACATCTGGTTTTGAAGAGCTTAAAATCTTTTCAGTCTCTGATTGTCAAATTTTGCACAATCTTTTCTAACTTATTAGAAATGTAAGTATGTAGACGATTTAAAGGTGCCCTGCCATAAAAAACAAACTAAAAGAAAAAAACAACAAAAAACCTTTTTCTGAGTTTTCTGTTGAATATTTTAGGTCCACAGGTGTTCTTGGTTTCATACTGGGTGTGAAAATTGCACAATAACTTCTCTTTCTTTTTTCTCACTTAAACGAGGTGCAGGAATCAGCCAGGTTTGAAAACTCTATCAGTGTGATGTCACACTGATTTTGCTCATTAGTATTCATCAGCTCGTGCAGTTGAGACCACGCCTACAAAGTTAGCTCAGCTGTTCAGTAGCAAACATGGCAGATCGTCAGTGTCATTGTGCTACACTCCAGCTGTTTGTACTGCAGTGGCCCATTTTTATGTTTTTAATAAAAACTGTTTTTTTTTATTGAAATTTTTTTGGACATTAACGCTCCACTACATTACCCATGGACAACTTAGACACTTTGACACATATTTTCCATGGATTGACTTATTTCCCTGTTTTCATTAAAGTGCCATATCTTTATTTAATTTTGAAAATGTTAAACTTTAATGTCAAATGTATTTTAAAAATGGAAACACAAAACTTAACTGTAAAGGAAATGAAATCTTACTCCTGGATTTCTCTGTCCCTACCAGAATGCAGCCTGTCTAATGGGGTGTTAACACCGCCCAATGCGTCCAGGCAGCAAAACGCTCAAATGGACGAAAGTTGCTGCTTTAAATAAAAACACAGCTGCTTGCACACTTTGCAGTCCGCGTCCGCGCGTCACGTCCACGCGTCACGTCAGTACATCACGGGCGGGCGGGGGATTTCTCTGTTGCTATAGTTATTTACAACATGACGGATCATGTCGAGAGACTAGCTTGGATTTATTTAATAAATAAAAATATACAACGTCGTCATCGGGCGCATTTGCGGAGGTTGTAGATACACCCCATTGAGATGATCTGAGTTTCATAAAATAAAGTATTAATGGTGGGATATGTAACTTGGAACAGAATAACAAAGCACAAAGCTTTCAGCCATCTGGGTGCCAGGCTTGTTAACCACCCCCCCGCATGCCGAATATTCCTCACCAAACCCCCTCTGATCCCCGATCCGAATAAAATATCATGAGTTCAGTTCACTAATCATGCTCTCCAGCCCCGCTGATCACACACTGACTCTGATAAAAGCAGCTCCTTCCTGTTTGTAGCTCAGTCATCGATTCAGTCCGTGGCAAAGAGTTCATAGTTGCCCCGCAGCTCCAAAACGTCCTGCAGTCCCTCTTAAGATCCTCTGTCCTCCCCACACCTCATCCTGCACGCCCCACTTATCCAATAAAATAAAAAAAGCAATAAAATCCTCCGTGGTGTGTCTTCAAGTCGAAAAAGTGTCCCGAAGCTCTTCCACTTCACCAACATGTAGCTACGTGTTAGCTTAGCAGCTAACGAAAAACTTTTCCACACAGAACTTGCTCGTCACATGGGAAACCCCTATGGCAAGTAAATAATGTATATAATCACCACATGTCCCCGGTGCTTCCAGCTGCTTGACCTGCAGACTCCACAGTACCAGCATCACTGTGCTGCAGTATTTACGGTATTAGACAACCCAAAATGGTGCCCGCTGCTCTGCCAGCTATTGGCTGGTTGATGTAAACAAAATGCCAACGTTGTGCCCGTCAAAATTTATATTTTATATTTTACTTCAAATATATTTTTTAAAGGAAATGCTGTATTTTCATTCTACAACCCTCTAAACACCCCGTGGAGGCATTATTTTATTAAAAATATTGCTTTTAATGAAAATATTCCATATGCCACCTTTAAACTGTTTACCTGGCAATCCAATATCTTCTGATCTCTTCCTGTCCTTATAAAAAGATAAAGACAGGTCAAACAGTTTGCAGTGATTACAGACAGTGATAATCAGTTTCTCCTCCATTTTGAAATGAACTGGAATGACTGGCAGATCTAGGCATTGATGACGTGATCCGTGAAAAGAGCCGCTGATTGGTTGCTGCCCTGCGTCTGCTGCCCCAAAGTTCAATTTTCCCAACTTCAAGCAGCAGCTGCTTTGACGCCTTGACGGACTATCCGAGCAGCAGCTGCGTGGATGCGTGCGTCGTGTTGCGTGGCAGCTTGACATAGCTTGATGCCCACCTGCTGCTTAGTACTATAGACTTTACATGTAATCTAGCTGCCCTGCTGCCTGGACGCACTGGGCGGTGTGAACGCACCATATGGCTACATTTACACTGCAGGACTTACTGCTCAATTCCGATTTTTTTGTGAAATCTGATCTTCTTGCGAGGTCATTCATATTGCTAGTGAAATGTGACCTGAATGTGACTTGCTGTTTGAATGGAATGTGTCTTGAATGTGTGTGAATTAGAAGGAACAGTGCCTCCTTGTATTTAACCCGGAGACTTTTTATTTTGCTTTGCCGTTGGAGCCACGTTCACTTAACCCACGCTCTGCTATTTCTTTGGAAATGTTTTCAAAAACCGCGCGGTTCTGATAACACCCCTTGAGTTTGGCCTGAACAGAGCCCAAGACACTTCGGTTTCTCGCCATTGACTGTTCTCCGTGTGGTCTACCATTACTGTTGTTTACTTTTTGATCCTGCATCCTCCATGCAGATTAGTTGTATGTCACCTATTGATGACGAACAGGGTGGATGGAAGCGGCCTGGTGGTTCAGACTGAAGCCGCATGCCAAAAGATCCCATACTTATCGGATTTAGGACCACATTCTGACGTGGGCCTGGGTCACGCTTGAAAAAATTGGATCTGTGTCTTCAAACTGTCATAAAAAAATCAGATACAGGTCACATGGGGGCAAAAAAATCAGATTTGGGTCACTTCAGCCTGCAGTCTGAACGTAGCCTAAGTCCTACAGAAGTGGATTCCCTCCTTCCGCCTCAGTTTTCACATCTACAACCACACAGGACCGTTTCTGTCTTTATCCAATTAATTCTCAGATCCACCTTAAAAACACACCGGGGTGACCCGGGCAGGTCCCTCCCTCTCTCTCGCTCTTCTGCACGCGCCTGCCTTCAGTTTTCAGCTCTCTGCTCACGAGGAGAAGCCGTTGGTTCGAACGTTGGGACATTTTTACGGTTTACAGAGAACACCGGACCCCCTTCTGTCCCACCCACCGCTCCAGTAACACGACCACAAGCCACAGTCCTCTTTCACCGGGTCTACGTTTCACCAGCAGAGGGAGGGTGAGTTCGGCTGTTACTCCCAAAGGATTCATTTCTGGATCTGGTGTGTTTCCGTCTGCGGGGCTGCAGTTCCAGAACCAGAACTCATGCCTCTGGTGTAACCATCGAAACAAACACTAGCAGAAGGGTTTTCCTCCCTCTCACACGGTCTGTCCGGGTTTCTGTCACCTCCCAGCAGGTCGGGTCCCTGTTGGGAAATGGACAAGCCCCAGTAAAGACGCTTCCTCACCGAGTCCACGCCACCACAGGACGTGATTTCAGCGAGGATTCAGCGAACTGACGGTAACGTCTAATCTCTGAGTTGTTCAACTTTACTCGTTTTCCTCCGGTTCACATGTGGTTGAAACACAAGTTACGTTAAGTCGTTCGTCCGGTGGAGACGGATAAAGTGGAATTTAAACGTTGAATTTTTTTGTTCCGCGCTGCTCAGCATCCGGGTAACGTAAGAAACGTTGTTTTCACCTTTGTATCCAGTTATTAGACACTACGGGCAAATTGTGGATTATCCACAGGTGTGACCACTCTGCTAACCCGGTCACAGGTACTATAACGCTCATCTTATTGTATTTTATGACGGATTAATCTCAGCAGTGTCTGTTGAAACCCCGAAACGGTTTTCAGTTTTAACCGTTTTCTTGTTCAACGTCCCAACGGTTCAACGGTTAGCTCGGTTCCAGCCCCGGTACGTGCCTCCGTCTCATCTGCAGTCAGACTCGCAGACATACTGTGGATTTTCAACAAACCAAAACGCCCCACGAACCGTAACACAACAACACAGTGTGAATTAAACGTATCAAAATTATGGATTTGCAATTAATGTTTGTGAAAGTTGTCTGACTTTCTGCTTCTTCAGCCACTAGACCTGCGTCCTTGCCACTTGGTAAAGTTGTTTTAGTAAAATGCGGTTCTTGATATGTCCTAGAGGCTGACCGAACCAATGAGTTTGTTCTAGTAATGTTGAATTAGTTCTCAGTACTAGTAGAATGTAAATGTTCAACAAGTAACTCTGGAATGTAATAAAAACGTGTGTGCTGTGAATGGCGGTTTGGCGCGGGTCTCCCTGGGCGACAGAGGCACGTTCCGACTGCTGCAGAGCAGAATCAGAGCCGTTGCGCAGGTTTCCGACTGTCTGGAAACAGTTTGCCTGTAATCTGTTTGTCTCCAGGAACATTCCCCTTGTTTTTCCATCAACTCGCTTGGAAATTTGAATACAAAACGAGGGTTGCTGTTAGTTCTGGTTGCAGTTGGTTCTGCTGTGATTATTGATCGTGTGTGTTTGTGGAATCTCTGTGGTGTCCTCTCACTGTTGTCACGAATGCTTGAGGGTAAGCTTGTTGGAGTGGTTTTCCTCTCACCGTAAACTGTTTGACCTTTTCGGGCTGGTGACTCGGTGAAGATGGAAAAATCGTAACGGAGTTGATTTTATTTAAAACGCCGGGAGTTTAGCGCATAAAACCCGTCCTTACGTCATCTCCTTGGATGGGCGGATGAGCAAGGCTCGTCTTTTTGCAGTTCTCCTCGCGTTTCATCCACCTCCTCCCTGTTCTGGCTGGGTGTGTCCTGCCTTATTGCGTGAGGAAGGAGGGGGATCCCGCATCTTGGTTCTGGGTGACTCCTCCCCAGCTTTTGACCTCCAAAGGAGGACATTGCTTCTCCGATTTTTCTGCAGCCACCGGTTTCGCAGCTGCAGAGAAAAATCTGAGTTCAGACGCAGTTAAACGTTTATTAGAGCTGTGCTAAACGGGGGGGTCCTGTGGTCTCATCTTTTCACAAAATCTAAGCTGGTGGGACGTGTGGGACTCTGATGCACAGATGTATATAAATAGCAGACTGCTCAACCTTTTAAGTGGACCACAAATTCTCATTAGAAGACCCAGTTGTGACTCTTACATTGTCATTAGTGCGCAGATGGACTGTAACAGTCTGCATGGTTCTTAGTTCGAGTTCTCCTCCTGGTGAGCTTTAAGAAAGATGGCCTGCCATGTGAATCGTGCTGCGTCTTGTCTTTTAAACAGAGTTAATAAATGATGGCCTTAACAATGACCTCCTGTTGTGTGAAATAACACCTTTGCTCTTTCCCCCGAGGCTTAATGTTACAGCGAATTTATGCTTTATAAAGTTAAATGGCCTTTGCTACAGGCGATGTGGCCTACATCTGTTATAACTAGAGCTGAAAAGATTAGTTGATTGATCTCTTATATCACTGTAAACAGCTTTTAGTTTCTGGAGCTGTTGGTTGGACTGTTCCATCAGTCCATCTGTGATGGAGACCTTTACAGCTTTCTACATTTAATCAGGAAAAACTCTTCTTTAGTAAACAATAAGCAAGTCTGTTTATGAGTTGGTTCTGCTGGGACATGAACATAATGGTTCATATTAACACTTGTGATGGAAACCGGGTTATATATCATGTTTTAATAACCTCCCTGATGACCTGTCCAGGTGTACCTGGCTTTTCTCTGGGATTGGCTGTGTGGGATAATGACTAGCTCCAAGGTGAATCTGGCAGTTCATTTCCATTAGCGGAGGGACAGAATGAATCTGGACGTGCTGACATTGAAAGTGAAAGCAGTGACATTAAGGCCAGACATGATCAGCTGAGCCTCCTGTGGCAGTGAAAGTTTATGTGGAAGTTATTCAGGCGAGAAGCACTCACTGAAATGAGTTCTGGCAACGGCTGGATGAAAAAACAAGGCGTCATAATGAATGTGACCAACCGCCACAGTGTGGGACACTTATTGTGTGAAATGGTAAACTAACAGCTCTTAGTTTCTAGTAACATGTAAATAATTAAACTCAGTGACTTCTGGTTTTGTAATTAGGAGAATGTATAACCAGGGAAGGTCTGGGATTGAATAATTTCCCATTTACGAGTTGATGTTGTAGATTATATGGACAGCAGGGAAACTGATGGCTGTTGTTGCTTTTTATTAATAAAAACACAAGTCAGTGTTAACAGACCAGAAATGTTGTAAATATTTATTTGACACATAAGTTTGATTTAGCACATTTGATTTGAACTTTTTGCTGACCAGTTAAACACGGTTGGTTCTGCAGCAGATATCCAAGCCACATTTTCTGTTGTTTCCTGTTTACTTCCTCCTGAAACCAGCTGTTACCAGCACAGCTTAACTAAAGTCTTAGTCATAACTTTTCTGTCAACTGAAATCAAGATTTTCTCTCAGAATCTTATTTTTTTTTCAACTATAACTTTCCTTCAGTCCAGTGAAATCCCAGCTGGTCATCTTCATCACTGATGCTTCTCATGAGTGAAGTGAGCTCGACATGATGCTCTGCCGATGAAGCTTCACACGTGCTGCTTCAGTGATCTTTCCTGTTTTAAACATACACATTATGTGGTTCTGTGAGCCTGCAGAGATGCTGAACCACCATAAAGAAAACGGTCTTGCTGTCCCTGTTGAGATTTTTTAGTTAGCTGATTTTTTTGGAAGCGTCTTTTGGTGCTGAGCTCGGTGTTTACACATCACATCAGCAGCATGCCATGTGAGAGATGGTGTAACGACGTGACGGGGTTGTATGACAGAGTCTGTTAATCTCTGGGCTTATTTAATGAGTCAGTAATGTGTTGGTTACCCCCAGTGTGATCGATGAATGTGACTGATGCAGTGTTTGGTAATGAGTGATCATGTGACTGCAGCTTAACAGGAATGGGACTCACATGTATCTGAAATGTTTTTGCATATATGTGAATCGAGATCGGGATTTTCTTTAAGGAATATTTCAGATGACCTCAGAGGGATTATTAAATTGCCAATCGATTATTTTATGATCAGTATTCTGTGAGATCCTTTCTGCATCAAGTCAACAAACGAGAGTTGGTTCAGATTAAACGTGTCATGAAGAAGAAACTCTTCTTCAGAAACAAAGCTTCAGTTTGAAGGATGTATTTTTTTATTTAGGCTCTTTACGGTTCACACACGAGGTCACTGTTTAAAAGCTACTGCTGTAGGAAATACCATCTTTTATTACTGTTCATCACTATCTGCCCTAAAACACTGAAAACCAGACTTCATCTGAATTCCAGCTTATTTATGTCATTCCAACACAAGTCATGGTAAAGCTAACACAGAAGTAGCAGTTCATGTGAAAAAGGTCTACATTTTCATTTGTAATGATTATCACTGTTCATTTATGCATGAAGATCCTCAGTTCATCACGCTGCTTTAAATGTAAGAAAAGACTCAATAAAAGAGGGAAGTTAGAAGTTTAAAGCATGGCTGATGCTCCTGTGTGAGAATTGACCAGGCTCAAAGTTCTGGTCAGCAGTTCTCCCGCTAATGCTTCAGACGACACAGACAGAAAACTGGTCTCTGGTTTCACTTCTGTGGGTGTGCTGGGACTTTGTGAATATTAATCAGTAGCAGTTTTCATTGAAAAGAAGAGAAGATTTAAAATGTTGTGGTACTGATCCTGGTCCAGAACGGGTGCAGCATCAGTTGGGTCTGTTTATCTGTAGACAGACAAGCGCTCTGTTTGTGTCTGAAGCTGCAGCCGAGCTCCTGAGGACCACAGGAAGTGACAGATGCTGACTCCATGTGTCTGTCCTGTTAACGTCCCACTGGAGGCTCAGGTGTCTTCAGCAGCAACAAGAAAACTTCAGTCTTTCACTCTGAACTGATTCCCTGAGTGAGAGTGTGAGAGGCCATCAGGAGGGGGGGTTCCCCAGTATTTTGTATAATGTTTGTGTTTATCACACACAAAATCTGCAGAACTGTGTTAATAATATTTGATATTCTTACAATTACTTTTAAAGAAACAAATTAATAAGTATAGTCTGAAGTTATTTTGGTGTCTCAATATTAAACATTAGTGATGTGAGTGTAAGCTGTTCATTAGCTGTTCATCACATGGAACAGTTTTAGCAGAAGACAGAGACTTTAGGAGTGTTAAAACAGCAGATTGTCTCTGGAATGGACACGGAAATAATTTGTGTTGTGGTGCCAAGTACGGTCTGAACATCAGGTTCTCCACCTGTAGGACCTTCTCTGGTAGTAGCTAGTTTCATTCACCGCTGTTATGTCTCAGAACATGGTCCGTCACAGTATAACGTGGAAACCCCTCTGCAGACGGAATCCCTGAACCAGATCCAGCAGTACTCACTTTGTATCTTATGTAAGTTCACATCAATTATTAATGGATGCAGTGCAGCTGTTAGAAGCTCCGTCCTATATTTAAGTTACGGATGCTCTGCAGAGCCTCAGTGTTAGTGCTTATAATAGAGCTGTTGGCCTTCATCATTATTTCATCCCTGCTGGCAGAAAACAGGTCACTCCTCTGTACCGGAGCCCAGTGACTGCACATTACCTCATATTTATTCTGTTATTGACAGTTTCACCTTTAGTCAGAGTCAAACATCAACTTTACACCATCACACAGACAGTAAAGCTTTATTTTTATCTCCAGTAGAGAAACTGATGGAAACATTAGCACGTTTCATATTGTTATAAAGTAGTTGGTGATTACATCAATCTGAGAGCAGACTGCACTGTATTCTGATTACATTAAGCATCTTCTCTTCCAGTTCTTGCTGTATTTTTATTAAAATCTAAAATTCAATGGAAACCAAAAACTGCTGCAGGTCTCAGAGGTGACTGAGGGGTTTTTCTATCACTGATGTTAATCTTTCTTTAGAAACCAGGGCGACCGATGGCTGATTTAGTTAGTTTCAGCTGATACGTGGTTTCTATCAGAAATAAAACCTGATTGCTTCTGTTAATATTTCTTTAAGAAGAGTGTTGTTTATATAACCAAACTGTGGGCTGTCAGTTGGCCGTAGCAACTGCTGCTATGCGGATCATTAACCATGCTACGTTGACCGGGAGCCGTGAGAAGACCGTGCAGTCAGAGCTCGGCTTTGTTTCCATCCATCTGAGGCATGTCACTTTGGAATGAACATATCAGACCTGTTTGTGGTTGGGGTTGTCGTGGTAACAGTGATGATGCTTCAGGTGCTTCTTTAGTTGTTGATTGGCTGGTGAAACGAGTCCAACTGTAAATAAAAAGCACAGAGAAGGTTGTCTTCATGGTGTTTAAAGAGACAGGAAGAACCTGGTGCGGTCAGCGGCTTGATGCCGGACTCCCACTGCTGTCACGGACCTGTTGATTGTCCGGGTGGAACATGCACTGCTGTGGGTGCTTTTCCTGGAAATATCCTCACAGCTGAAATGGAGGCGTTGGCTGGATTGATGGTTGTAACAGAAGCATCTGAGTGTCCTCCTGACAAATACTTACATAATGGTTGTTTGTGTGCTGCTTGGCAGGTGTTCAGTGGGCAGTGAGGTGGGGATGAGTGTGTGTGTCTAGTATTTAAGGTTTGATTCTGCAACAGAGTTCATCTTGGTGCAATTAAAGAATGAATAGAATCAGACTTGGTTTTCTCCTCATTGAATCGTCAGTCAGCTATTTGATAAAGTTCTTTTTCAGTCTCATTTTATAAACTCTGCTTATCTAATTAGGTTTAGCTTTCATCATTTTCAAGTTCTAAATAAGTTAGGCAAAGATTCAATTCACTTCTGTAATCACATTTATTTGCTCGTTACAGTTTTTATTTGTGGCCTAACAAACACTGACAGGCTGCGGCTTCAGCTGGAAATCAGATGAGCAGCAGGGTATCAAGATCAAATATAGAAGATCCTGATTCACACTGCCAGACTCTTTAAAAATGAATAATCTGTACTTTAAATGTAAACAGAGCTTTCCCTCTATCCTCTGTGACGTGCAGTAAAAATGAAGTCCTGGTTGATGGTTTGATGTTGCTCGTCTGGGTTAGGCGCTGGGATTAGACTCACTCTCCCACCTGGTAAATAGTCTGGGATGTTGTTTGTTAGTGATGTCACAAAAGATTCTTCAGTATTTTACTGTAAATGTTTAAAGCAGTACTGAATAACTTTTCTACAGCTGTGTCTCAGACGGCCGTTGCTGAAACCGGTGTTCTGCAGAAATATGCTACCTGTTGATATGTGCTACACACATGTTCCGTCATACAGTCTTGACTTCAATAAACAGATTTATCGTTTATTTTTGTTTCTATATTTCTCCATAAATACATTTTACCTATCAAATTCTCCCAGGACAGGAACACTAAATATGATGTTATTTTTACTTTCTTTACATTGTCAGAGCAACAGGCAAATGTTTGGACACACCCAGAGGAGAAGGACCCAACAATGGCCGCCAAGGACCCATAGAAAATTATATAGAAAATATCTGGAAGGATCATAAAAATATGTTTAAAAAATTAACAGGGCACACTCACCATAAACAAGAATACTTTATAAACTTCGAATGACATGTCATTATGAAATAAGGTGTCATTTCGTACTATGAAGGCATTTTTCTTCAGGGCAGCATAAATCACCAGAACACCTCTTCTGGCTGAGACCCGAATTACGGAGCTTATTTAGTCTATTGTAAAGCCATCAGAGGGTCGAGAGTGATGTCTGATATACAAGAATACAAGGATGTTTATTGTCGTTATACAGAAGCACAACGAAATGGATTGGAGACATATTTTCTCTCTCACTCTCCCGAGGCAGCCACCTAGGGCGCCAGATGAGAGTATAAGATACACATGCATATATATGCACGTATAAACTTATATGCAGAAACCAGAAAAGAACACATGAGGGGAGATAGGTTAAAAAAAATTCCTCTCACTCAGCATCCACTGGGTGGCGCTGTTTGAGATTGAAAAAAAGCCTTAGCGGGGGACAATAAACGAGACATGTCGAGAACTTTTGTAGGGATGTGAAGTGCGATCAGTGTGTGTATGCATGCAGAGAAGAGTCAAGGACACCATCTCTGGGCAAGAACCGGTTGTTATGTCTGTCCTCAGTCTGTTGGCGTCCAGTGGACAGGGGAAGGGAGGGGCTGTGGGTCTCCGTACTCGCTGCTCCAGGAGACTTCAGTGCATTGGCCTTGAGGCCAGCCGAAACAAAGATAAGAGTAATTAGATCGAAGCCGAAGAATTTCAGCAGCTCCTGTTGTCCATATGGTACACTTTTGTGGAGAATCCCAAACAGCCAAATAAAACCAAATTACATGAAACAGCCAATCAATCACTCCTCCACATAGAACCGAACCTGCAGCTTCTCCAAGATGACACCCATTCTTCCAGTGAGATCCAACACATCAGTCTGTGATCCAGACCCCCGAGCTTTCTAGTCCGAGTGCTGCCAGATAAGGTTACATACTTTCCTTATTTTCCAAATTTGTCAATACGTCAGGTGACTGCCAGCTCCAATCAGCAGGTTCCCACGTCAGTAATCCAAATAAATACGTCCTCCACCGACAAAGCGTGGGTCGAGTCCGAGCATGGTGGCTCCCCCTTCTCAAGCCTCAATTGTAGTAAAAAAAAGTTTTCCAATGTGTAAGTGACCACGATACCAGATCCATATAAATTTCCAGTTCGTAGCAGCCAGTACAGAAGGCACAGAGACATGCAGACATGAGACAGAAGCAGGAAAGGGGGGGAGGGTTGAAGAAGATAAGGGAGAAGCTGCGAAATGCGACTGTCCTCGACAAGAGCAAGAGCAAAAGATATGATATGAATGAAGATATGAAGATGAACATGTTTTTTGGTGAGTATCCACTTAGACAAGTTTCAAAATTGTAGCTTAAATTTTTAAAAGTTATTCAGTACTGCTTTAAGAAATGTAAATGTGAAGGCATAAGAAATGAGCATCATGAACAGGCACATTCAGATTTATTTACCTGACCTAAAAATTGATCTGAATCAGTCTGTGGTTTATGACAGCTGTTTCACCTCTAAATGACATTCAGCATTTGTGTTATTCTTTAATACAGAGTGAAAATGAATCTCAACTGGGAGATGGTTCAGTAATAAACCTCTGACGTCTTCTGATAAACTTCAATACTTTCAGAATCCTTCATATCAAATATCATTCATATACCATCATCTTGAAGTCCAGCCCACCCGAACAGTTATAGGAAAAGGTGTTAGAAACATGACCAGCTGAAGACGGTAAACAGCATCCTGTTTTAAAGAAGCCTGCATGGCCGTTTGTGCTCAGATGAGCTGTGTGTGTGTCTGCGTGCATGCGCGAGCGAATGTTCCTGTTCATCCCGCATTAGTTTCCATCTTTGTTCATGACATTTAGGGCGCATTCACACCAGCCCCGTTTAGTCCGCTTAAGTCGAACTCAAGTTCGTTTGCACAGAAAGTCCGGTTCGTTTGGGGAGGTGTGAACGGGCAACCGAACTCTGATTTGGACCAAACAACCGAACTCTAGTCCGTGTAAAAACGTGCGTCTCTGTTCGATTGAGACAAACTCTGGAGTGGTTCGATTGCATGTGTAAACGCAACCGAACCGAGACCGCACCAAATGCAGGAAACTGACTATATTGTGCAGCTGTCTCAGCCGCCTCGTGTCTCTGTCTTGTTATCTGCTCATCCTGAGTCCATTGCTGCAGAATATTGATCTGGTACATTCACCAACACAAAAGATCCCAAAACCACCAGAATCTGCTTCTACTTCATCTGTGTTTACATTTCAGTCTCGCATGGCAGCACCAGGAAGTGCAGTAACAACAATAAAAAAGTAGTTCAGAAACTCTACAGCGCAGGGGATGAAAACATGCACCTGAGCTTATTTGGTCCTTTTAATAAGGTGCAGTGTGAATCCAAATCACATGAACCCCCCCCCGCGCGCATGCGCTCTGATGCTCAGGCCGAATATTCCTCACCAAACCCACTCTGATCCCCGATCTGAAAAAAATATCATGAGTTTAGTTCACTAATCATGCTCTCCAGTCCAGCTGATCACACACTGACTCTGATAAAAGCAGCTCCTACCTGTTTGTAGCTCAGTCATCGATTCAGTCCGTGGAAAAGAGTTCATAGTTGCACCACGGCTCCAAAACTTCCTGCAGCTCCTCTTAAGATCCTCTGTCCTCCTCACACACCATCCTGCACGCCTCACTAATCCAATCAAATTTAAAAAAAGCAATAAAATCCTCCGTGGTGTGTCTTCCAGTCCAAAAAGTGGCCTGAAGCGCCTCCACACCACCAACATGTACAGTGGGGCAAAAAAGTATTTAGTCAGCCACCAATTGTGTAAGTTCTCCCACTTAAAAAGATCAGAGAGGCCTGTAATTTTCATCATAGGTATACCTCAACTATGAGAGACAAAATGAGGAAAAAAAATCCAGAAAATCACATTGTCTGATTTTTAAAGAATTTATTTGCAAATTATGGTGGAAAATAAGTATTTGGTCACCTACAAACAAGGAAGATTTCTGGCTTTCACAGACCTGTAACTTTTTTAAGAGGCTCCTCGGTCCTCCACTCGTTACCTGTATTAATGGCACCTGTGTGAACTCGTTATCAGTATAAAAGACACCTGTCCACAACCTCAAACAGTCACGCTCCAAACTCCACTATGGCCAAGACCAAAGAGCTGTCAAAGGACACCAGAAACAAAATTGTAGACCTTCACCAGGCTGAGAAGACTGAATCTGCAATAGGTAAGCAGCTTGGTGTGAAGAAATCAACTGTGGGAGCAATTATTAGAAAATGGAAGACATACAAGACCACTGATAATCTCCCTCGATCTGGGGCTCCACGCAAGATCTCACCCCGTGGGGTCAAAATGATCACAAGAACGGTGAGCAAAAATCCCAGAACCACACGGAGGGACCTAGTGAATGACCTGCAGAGAGCTGGGACCAAAGTAACAAAGGCTACCATCAGTAACACACTACGCCGCCAGGGACTCAAATCCTGCAGTGCCAGACGTGTCCCCCTGCTGAAGCCAGGACACGTCCAGGCCCGTCTGCGGTTTGCTAGAGAGCATTTGGATGATCCAGAAGAGGATTGGGAGAACATCATATGGTCAGATGAAACCAAAATAGAACTTTTTGGTAGAAACTCAACTTGTCGTGTTTGGAGGGGAAAGAATGCTGAGTTGGATCCAAAGAACACCATACCTACTGTAAAGCATGGGGGTGGAAACATCATGCTTTGGGGCTGTTTTTCTGCAAGGGGACCAGGACGACTGATCCGTGTAAAGGAAAGAATGAATGGGGCCATGTATCGTAAGATTTTGAGTGAAAACCTCCTTCCATCAGCAAGGGCATTGAAAATGAGACGTGGCTGGGTCTTTCAGCATGACAATGATCCGAAACACACCGCCCGGGCAACGAAGGAGTGGCTTCGTAAGAAGCATGTCAAGGTCCTGGAGTGGCCTAGCCAGTCTCCAGATCTCAACCCCATAGAAAATCTCTGGAGGGAGTTGGAAGTCCGTGTTGCCCAGCGTCAGCCCCAAAACATCACTGCTCTAGAGGAGATCTGCATGGAGGAATGGGCCAAAATCCCAGCAACAGTGTGTGAAAACCTTGTGAAGACTTACAGAAAACGTTTGACCTCTGTCATTGCCAACAAAGGCTATATAACAAAGTATTGAGATTAACTTTTGTTATTGACCAAATACTTATTTTCCACCATAATTTGCAAATAAATTCTTTAAAAATCAGACAATGTGATTTTCTGGATTTTTTTTCCTCATTTTGTCTCTCATAGTTGAGGTATACCTATGATGAAAATTACAGGCCTCTCTGATCTTTTTAAGAGGGAGAACTTACACAGTTGGTGGCTGACTAAATACTTTTTTGCCCCACTGTAGCTACGTGTTAGCTTAGAAGCTAATGGAAAACTTTTCCACACAGAACTTGCTCGTCACATGGGAAACCCCAGAGGAATCACTATGGCAAGTAAATAATGTATATAATCACCACATATCCCCGGTGCTTCCAGCTGCTTGACCTGCAGACTCCACAGTACCAGCCTCACTGTGCTGCAGTATTTACGGTATTAGGCAACCCAAAATGGTGCCCGCTGCTCTGCCAGCTATTGGCTAGTAGATGTAAACAAAATGCCAACGTCGTGCAGTCAAAATGTAATATTTTTTAATATTTTACTTCAAATATAATTTTTCAAGGAAATGCTGTATTTTCATTCTACAACCCTCTGAACACCCCGTGGAGACATTATTTTATTAAAAATATTATAAAATCCTGAAACAGAAAACTCTTGAAACGCAATTTGAAGGCTAGCTCCACAATTCAGTTTTTAATTGTTGGGAGGTTTTTCACATGTTTAGAACAGT
>SSNP01000075.1:1429875-1452461 GCA_006937955.1 Pachypanchax playfairii | reverse complement strand
CCCCCCCCCCCCCCCCCCGCACCCATGCGCTCTGATGCTCAGGCCGAATATTCCTCACCAAACCCACTCTGATCCCCGATCTGAAAAAAATATCATGAGTTTAGCTCAGTCATCGATTCAGTCCGTGGAAAAGAGTTCATAGTTGCACCACGGCTCCAAAACTTCCTGCAGCCCCTCTTAAGATCCTCTGTCCTCCTCACACACCATCCTGCACGCCTCACTAATCCAATAAAATTAAAAAAAAGCAATAAAATCTTCCGTGGTGTGTCTTCCAGTCCAAAAAGTGGCCTGAAGCTCCTCCACTTCACCAACATGTAGCTACGTGTTAGCTTAGAAGCTAATGGAAAACGTTTCCACACAGAACTTGCTCGTCACATGGGAAACCCCAGAGGAATCATCTATGGCAAGTAAATAATGTATATAATCACCACATATCCCCGGTGCTTCCAGCTGCTTGACCTGCAGACTCCACAGTACCAGCCTCACTGTGCTGCAGTATTTACGGTATTAGGCAACCCAAAATGGTGCCCGCTGCTCTGCCAGCTATTGGCTAGTAGATGTAAACAAAATGCCAACGTCGTGCTGTCAAAATGTAATATTTTTTAATATTTTACTTCAAATATAATTTTTCAAGGAAATGCTGTATTTTCATTCTACAACCCTGTGAACACCCCGTGGAGACATTATTTTATTAAAAATATTATAAAATCCTGAAACAGAAAACTCTTGAAACGCAATTTGAAGGCTAGCTCCACAATTCAGTTTTTAATTGTTGGGAGGTTTTTCACATGTTTAGAACAGTACATTTATTATGTTTATAATGTGGTTAGAAGAAAATTGTAGAATTCCCTTTACACGGTCTTTAATATTCATCTGATACAGTCACTTTTAAAATAAACCTTCTGTTGGACACAAGAAGCTGAACATCTCCGTCCTTTAGTCACTGAACTCTTACTGCAGGATCACTTAATCACTTTGTTTGATGTTTTAGTTTTGGGAAGCAGCTTCTTGCTCTCACATCATTTACCTTAAAGCATTTCGGTGCTTGTCAACCTTCGTTAGCTCTAATGAAAGAAGAAGGTGGCTCACTTTGTGGCACGGTGGATGTTTATGTCTGAGCAGCAGTGACTCCCTGCATGGAGTCTCCATCAAGGCTGGATGTGGTATGATAAACAGACTGTTCATCAGCAGCATGGTAACAGCTGATAAAGATGACAGAATGAAGATTGTGTAGAAGGGGGTGAGTGCGTATCAGAGATTAGAAAGGTTTGAGCCAATAAGATTCTCTGAACTGAAACTTGGAGGGTCAGTAGTTGATCAATTATCTGTGCTTGCCGTTGTACAGAGCTTCAGTGTTTTATTCATTTAAACAGACTGTCTGTACAATTTGGACACATGCTCAGCCTCAAAGTATCACTGAGGGTTTTATGTATTAATGTCAGTTTTCAGAGTGACTGAACAAGTAAACAGAATGAACTGAAACGTCATACAGGTTCATCACTGTTTCAGGTATCATTATCTTTGACTGAAGATGAGAAAGATGAGAAATATTGAAAAGTTAATTTTCCTTTATGTTTGGCAGGATCTCTGATGAAGGTATGTAAAGCCCCTCCCCCTGCTGATCCAACACCTTGACAAAGACTGTTTTTGTCTTTATGGTCCATTTAAACTAAATGCTCCTGGTGATGTTACATGTTCTATCGTATATTTTATATATATATAAAATATTAGGAGAATATTTAGCTTAAAACATGAACTTAAAAAGCTTAACAACACTTAGAGAATGGTGTTTAAATGTTTAGGAGGTGTTTGTGTGTGAAACGGTGTGGGGTGTCGGTGAGAGGACAGAATCAGCAGATGAAAAGACGTTTGACAGCCAACAGGAAATGAAGTCTCAGTGGTTTCCTCATGGTGATTTGGCAACAGTCAGGATTTTACTTCCCCGTTCACAGATACCCGACAGGTGGTGTGTGTGTGTGTGTGTGTGTGTGTGTGTGTGTGTGTGTGTGTGTGTGTGCGTGTGTGCGTGTGTGTGTGTGTGTGAGAAATAAATGTTTTAATCCAGTTTTTCCTCCAATATCTGATTTCTTACTATAAAATAAATGGATAGGTGATAAAATCAGACTGATGTCCACCAGAGCTCATTCATTTATTACTGGTGAATTTTAAAGGACTTTACATAGACGTTTGGACAACAAGGGGAGGAATGTGAGATGAAGAGTGCAGGCTTGGATTGATGTCAAACAGGAAAAATAAAGATATTGTACAGTAGGGCTGGGCGGTATGGCAAATTTTTTATATCACGTTTTTTCTAAATTTTATTGATTTTAAGGTATTTTTTTATTCAACCAATGTTATCCACATTATCTTCTAATAAATAAATAATTACTGCATCAGATTGGCTTTAAACAGCCCATTTTACTGTCATATGCACAGTTATATATATGTTCACCAATAGGGGCAGTAATTACGTTAAGTTGCTAGTATTAGCACCGCCAATTGTTTGGTCCAAGTCCGACCTTTTCAAGCCAAAGAAATTTCATACCACAGACATGGCTCCTCTTTTTGGTATAAGTTGTTCTGGGTCAGTAATCTGTGCGTCGCTGTTACAGCCCCACCTGCAGCCATTCTTCATTTAAAACTTTATTTTTAATGTGTCGTGTGGTCTTAGTGTGTAGCAGAACTACGTTCCCACTGCTAGCATTCCGAATGTTGTCTTGGCTGTTCACCGGTCTAGTGGTATGTGAAAAATTCACATCATAACCAAAATAAACACCGGTTTTCAGTACAAACCAGTATACCCCCCAACCCTATTGTACAATAAAACACAATGAGGTGTTCAGTAGGTGAAACCTCGTGGGGTCATCTGTCTTTCCACTCTGATTAGTAACGATCCCTGGGAAGAACTTCAGTCCTGGTGCAATCATTCTTAATTCTAAAAGTAAAGTTTAGAAACGTCTTGTGTGACAAAGAGCCAGCTGCCTTCAGTTTGATTCAGTATCAAAGAAACATCTCCAGAAGAACGCAGGCAAAAAAATTTGGATTGTCAAAGGTTAAGATGTTCCACTCAGGCAGACCAAACATGGAGCTTCAGCTTCTCGTACCTGTAAGAGACGTCAGCAGCAATAAAACCAAAGTCCGTCACATCCTGACGTACGCAGACAAACGTGTTCAGGTGACTTCTGGCCTCTTCTGTAAAAAGACGGATGTTTTGCAAACTAATAAAGTAATATTAAATAACTAAATGTATCTTTAGTGTTAAGTGTGCATGCACGAGAGGACAGGAGCAGCATTTTACAGAACTAATGAGCTTTAAGGAAAAGGTTGGGAACAACAAGGGATGTACATGTTGACTGGACTCATGATGGATGGTTAATTCTCTGTATGAAGTGAAGAACTGCAACACAAAGATGTACACAGAATCTGAGAGGTTTTCAGTTGTTTTTCAGCTGTAAATGAGTTCCTATGATCTGCTTTGTGTTAACTGTTACCTGAACATCTCTTGGAGTCGACAGCAAGGCTGTAGGTGATGACGGCGTTTGTTTCAAACTATTACATTATCTAAAGGAGGGTTAGGGTCATGAATGTGTTTATTATTAGTTTGGTATTAATTGATGTGGACAGTTTACCACTTCAGTGCTTATTGGTAAATATAAAAGCTGTAATTGCATTTGCATCATTTCTTTGAATTCATCAGGATTTTGCTTTTGCATGTCTGAGTGTGTGTAATGACAGAGGTGGCTGGTTAAAGCAGTTCCAGGTGATATGATGTAATAACGAAGCAGTAACACATGCAGTGTATTGATTTGTTTCTGCAGCGTGACTCACATGTTTGGATATTTGTTCTGCTTCTGTTACACCAGCTGAATGAGAATCAGAACTCACTTCTGATTAAAACACATTATTTATAGTTCATGCAGTACAGTTATTTTTACAGCTTGTGGTTGTTGTCAGAAGATGGACAGCAGTAGGTTTTGGATGTTGGAGCAGTTTTAGGGGAAACCCCACTGACAGCCGGGTCTGGTTCCTGTTCAGGTTGCAGATGTCTCACAGAATCCCCACGCTGGCGTTTGTTTTTCTGTTTTCCTGTCATTATGACCATCAGCTTTACCAGCAGAGAATCTGCTTCAAGTCCACCGTGCCACTGTGTGCTGGGTCTGAGTCCTGAATGGTCCTGGTCCTGGTCCTGGTCCGGTTCTGTTGTCTAGGAGCAGAGTCTGATAAATTTAGTGTTTGCGTTGAAGATCTGGGCATCGCTCTGTGTGGTTGTGGTGAATGAGCACATACACACAGATCTGAACAGTCTGCTGTGACAACAGATGCTCCGAACGGGGACAAAATGAAAACTGTTTAAACACAGAAATATCAAAGAGGAACAGAAACCTGCTGGTCTCTGAACTCATTCTCAGCTGTTCTGACGTTTGTTTTCTGACCAGAGGAGAGATCTTCTGGTCTTTTGACTGTTGGGTCTGTGTTCTTTATGTTCTTAGTGCAGTCAACATACTCTGGTCTCAGCTGTGTGGGATCATGTGCGCAATGAANACTAAAGTGGCTTTTATTTCAAAGCTCCCCCCCCACACACACACACACGCACTGTGTGTTTCCATATGGCACGTTTCACTCTGTGTTTTCACGTGACTCAGATTGTGTCATGATGTTCTGCTTTCAGGTGCAGGTTATTGTCTCTGGGCCAGATTGTTACTAATGGAAACACCTTGATAAACGAAGCTTCTGGTTGATTTTCCACTTTGTCTTTATGAGATGCTGGATGTTGAAATTAAACACTGAAATCAGAGCTGTTGGTGTGAGACAGCCGGTTTTTCTCACATGGTTTCTGTGTCCAGCGGTATCTGGTTAGCAGAGCACCTGAGTCAGGAATCAGTGAGATCTTTCATTAAAAGGCCTCATGCCGTGAGTCCTGATTAGTGGGTTGATTATTGCAAGAGGATTTTAAAGTTTATGCTGTTTGTGATCCTGATGGTGAAACATGTTATTTTCTCCTCTGCAGTCAGACAGAAACATGTTTCCTCTGTCACCTCCTCACATCACATTCCTCATGCGAATCTGTTGGTCACACACTCAGCTGCTCTCTGATTGGACTGTGAGATACACCCCTCCCACTCATTCATATCAATAGCAGCTTGTGCATTCACATTCTCTCCGCTCTCCGACACCAAACATTCCTGGGTTTTAAAAGAGGAAAAAAACAACTCTTCTGGCTGACACATTGTCCCGCTGGTCTGCAGCCCAACAAACAGGCAGCAGACTGTGAGGATTTTTTTCCATTCTGCTCTCAGTCACAAGATGCTCCACCAACAGTCATTTGAGGCTGAGTAATGAGGACTGGGAGAGGCTGCTGGCTGTTCAGCTGCTGTTATTGTTGTTGTATGAATGTACAGTCAGTGTAATGATGTCAGACTGTGGAGGAGAAATAAAATCAATACAATAAGAAGGACACTGATTTCCCTGCAAACATTTTCATCTGT
This sequence comes from Pachypanchax playfairii, assembly GCA_006937955.1. NCBI lineage: Eukaryota > Metazoa > Chordata > Actinopteri > Cyprinodontiformes > Aplocheilidae > Pachypanchax > Pachypanchax playfairii. The sequence continues at coordinate 1,446,975 of SSNP01000075.1, read as the reverse complement.
ATAAGCAACAGAAACACACTGCTTTGTTGTAGCTTCCTGAACAGGAAGCTGTTCGTGTCCCAGTGGGAAGGGGCGGGGCTTCACTCCACTGAGTCTAAGGTGTTTTCAGACTCATGTACTGCTGTCACTTTTAGAAATCTGTGGATGGTATTTATCTCATTTCTGTGATAGCAGTTTTGACCAGTGTAAGAACTCAGTTGTTTTCTGCAGTGGTTTCCACCTCAGAGTTGTTGCCTTGCAATGAGAAGATCCTGGGTTTAAATCCGGGCTGTGGCCTTTCTGCATGGAGTTTGCATGTTCTCCGCTTGTATGCATGGGTTTTCTCCGAGGACTCCGGCTTCCTCCTACAGTCCAAAAACATGCAAGAGGTTAATTGGCGACTCTAAATTGTCCCTAGCTCTGAGTGTGCGTGTGCATGGTTGTTTGTCTATGTGTGATGGATCTGTGATGGACTGGCGACCTGTCCAGGGTGTACCCCGCCTCTCGCCCACAGACTGCTGGAGATCGGCACCAGCCCCCTGCGACCCTGAAAAGGAACAAGTAGGTTTAGTGGGTGGGTGGATGGATGGATGGATGGATGGATGGATGATGGGTGGGTGGGTTCCACCTCACGTCTCAGGGTTTGACTTGACTTTCCAGTGATCTTCAATAAGAAGGAACAAAGCTAGAGAATAAACTTCACCATATTTTTGGCACCACACCCTCCAGCCTGTGTGATGTCACTCGTTTAGACTCAGCATCATCACAGACAGCTGAGACGAACAGATCAGCTACAGGCATCGAAACAATTAATATTAAAGGTAACATTTAGAGCTGAACATCTACAGAGTTTCTTGAACTCAGGGAACAACCTTTCTGTAAGTTCTACCATCTGGGATGCAGGAAACATGACTGCTTACAATCAGAGTTTCATTCAGAAACAAAGGGGAAGTCAGTGAGAGTTAGTCTGACACCCGGAAAAATTCTTCCACATGGAAATGCAGCTGTAGAGACTGTCATCGGAGTTGGGCCGGCCCGCCCTCAGCCNTGTGGACCTGGTGGAGGCTCATTTAGAAGGTTTTTACAGCACAGATGTTGACACACTTCAAAGGAATTTCCCTTGATAGAACACACAGACGAGTGGAAGAACAGGAAGACAGCATGTTCTACAGTTTGTTTCTGAAGGTTTATTTTACTGAATGAAGGGACTTTTGGTTAAATAAAATTTTCAATTATTTTCTCTGTACGTTTACAAACCTGCCCAGTATTTATTATTTACACCCAGAACAACAGAATCAAACTGCAACAGATAATTGGCTCAATTCACTGTAGATGCTGATCATGCTGGAACAGCCTCCATCTTCCCTTCAGCTTTTGAAATGTGGCTTTAGATTTTTCCCAGTTCTTCATAACATAAGTGGGTGTGGCAGGTCCAGGTCCAGAGCAGGCAGGTTCTTGAACACCAAACTGTCTTCATGGATGTGGTTCACACACAAGGTGTTGAGACAGAAGGAAGACAAACACAACTGTTGACACACAGTTGGTGGAATTCTTAAGTCAAAGTAGATATTTTTACTGACGTATAAGAAGTTCAATCATGTTTAAAGTAGTTATTTAAATATTTATCTGAATAAATTTGTGTATTTATGAGAGATCTGATACATGTATCATGTTAAAACACTTCAGGACTACAGGATTGTTGACAGAATCCACTCAAACCTTCGGTTTGATGTGAGTGACAGAGAAGGACACCGACACGTCCTGCTGCTGTGAATGGAAATAAAACCTTCAGTTTTTGTTTTTCTGTGTGAGAAACAAGGTTTTAAGGATTTTTTCCAGATGCTGCTCACATACAGATGTTGAGGGAGTGGTTGTTATTTGGGGGGTTGTTGTGCGTCTCCAGAGAGTTTGTAGAAGTTGTGAGAAGTTTTACTTCCGTGTGTGTGTTTGTCTGCATGTTGTTTGGTTTCAGGTTAATTACAACATGATGGTCACCTGCACAGCTCGTTGTTCAGTACCTTCATTACAGAAATGTTTACTAAAAACATCATGGGCGTCACTGTGAATGTTCGACTCATGGTGCCTCTTACTTTACAGTTTTAAACACTCACAGTTCTCCATTGTCTCTGAGTGGTAGTTGGGATTGAAGCACATTTTCTCGTGTGTCAGCAACATGTTTTAAGATGTTTGTGGTAAACAAGTTTATCTGGTGTTGTTGGTAACCTCCTGAGAAATGTTTGACTCATCCGTTTTTCAAGTTTTAAAACACAAGCTTTTATTTTGGGATCAGCCCGCTCTACCTTCTTCAGCACAAACACCCTAATTTATTTTATTCTTGTTTATCTTAATTGAATTTATTTTATTTTATCAGGAGAGTATTTGTTTGTTTCACTGTGTGCAGCAGAGCCACCTGTCTCATGAGCTTCAGCACTGACTCATCCTCACTGTCTGTTCATGTTGTCTGATGCAGTGATTTAAATGATCATAACTGGGATTTTCTGCAGAAACAGCTAACTGCTGGGAGTCAGAAATCAGCCCCACTGTGTCCACGACCTCACCTACGCCTGCGTAGTTCAGGATGTGCTGATGCAAGTAGCTGGTACAACCACACCGTGTTAGTGTTTAAACGCTCAAACGTGTTGCTAACATCACGCCTGCTACATGGGGATACCTGTTCTGAGGTCACGCAATTCTTTTCTAATGCCGTCTTTTCATCAGTCAGCTTTATGCTGCTTTTCAGGTTATACACAAAAGCTTCTGGGTGTGGACTTTAATCCTCATGCCTCCCCGCAGCTCCAAGGAGGCTGGAGATAAATAAACTTTTTATTCTGATTCTCTGCTACCCATAATAAATGACTAAAGACAGAACAAGTCCTCTGTTTGTCTGCTCAAACCCTGGAGAATCAGATCCACTGGGACCGTTCTGTAGGCTCTGCCGCAGACTGAGGGGCCTCAGGAAAGTTGTGTAAACTGTCCCCTTTCCAGCCAGTCAGGAATCCCAGGAATTAGGAATGTTAAACAACAGCATTTCTGTCCGTGTTACACGGCGTTCAGCCCACGCTCTTTTCTTAATCTTTAAGCTTGTCACACACTGAAAAGGTGAGTTCTATCACCAGTCTGTGTTAGTTGGATGCACCTGTGATCTAATTCTAATCAGTATGTTGTACTTTTTGAAGAAAAGGAGTGTTTTGTAGTACTTTGCTTTGAAGGCAACACAAAATACTCCCAACTCATTGGAATCAGAGGGTTTGGGCCGTCTTTGAACACTCTTCTGATGGTGTGTGCACATGTATCCTCGTGATCTGTCTATACCCACTGTCATGTGTTAACATCCAGAACTGAATATTACAACTGAATCAAAATGTTTTCTTGATTAATGTTGAATCTGAAGATGAATTAAACTCATTTTAATAAATGGGACTATTTGATGCGGAAGCAAAGAAATTAATGCAACAAGCCAACGTCTCAGACTCTCCTGTGCTTTTACAGATTTTTCTTCACATTTAAACTGATTTTTTTTTTTTTTTTTTACAAAAGCAGCATCATACATGTAGTTAAACAGATCTGACACATTGAGACAAACAGCAAGTCGCTGCAGCAGGTCCACCAGTGGGCTGCCAGCTTGTTGCTGTCTTCGTGCGAACGTGCTGCGTTCCTCCTCTTCTTCTCTGCAGTATGGGGATTTCCTTTTCCACTTTGGTCATGTGACTGCAGATATGGGTGTGGTCTCTTACATTCCTGGCCTCTCTGCCTTTCCTTTGCCCAGTATGGCGTGCTGCGACACTCTCCTGCTCACGAACACACATCTTTGTGCTGCCCGGTCGCACACACGGCTCCATGTTGGCTGTTTGATGTGCTCTGCATGTAGAATGTGTGTGAAGTCACTGTGACATGAATCAGCAGGACTATGTGTGTGTTGTGTGTGTGTGTGTGTGTGTGTGTGTGTGTTAGTCAAGTGCAACAGAAAAAGGAGGTTCCTTTTCATGTGGAGGGTGTTACTGGAGTTTGCATTGTGAGAGAGAGAGTGTGTGTGCTGAAGAAGGTGGTGCAGGCTGCTCCTTTAGTATGCAGAGCAGGTGTGTCTGCAGAGGCAGAGGAGGAGGAGCACCAGCAGCTGGCTCAGAACCCTGGCATGGTCTGTTAGAAGACGAAGAAAAAAAAGATGATCAATTTACAACCTCTTACTGTGTGTGTGTTGAGATCATGTGATATATTTATAAATTAAGTAAAATATTAATATAGACGTTTGACGCTGTTTATTCTGCCAAGCCATGCCAATGTTTGACTCTGGCTGAAGCCCCGCCTCCTCTCCTGAGCTGCAAACATTTCCTCCTTTTTGCCAACTGTGGTTTGAATATTTCCTAAAGAGCAGGTGGTTTAAAATGTTGCAACTTTTTAGAAAAACCCATTTATTTTTGTCCAAGAAAGAATTTGGTTCTTCCCTTCATGCGTAAGGATTTGTTTCTCTGCCACAGACACGCCTCTGTGTCACATCAAGCAAACAAGACATTGAGCTGTTTATATCTGACTGATCATTTTACATATATATTTTGTGGAAAGAAACTCACCGTTGTTTTGTTGTTCGATTTAGTTTAAGGGTTCTCCAGAAGTCCTACAGCAAGAACTGAAGTGTACAGTGAAATCAGCTCTGACTCACTCTGTCTACTACTGAAGAACCCAAATCAGTTGTAGTGGATCTCTTTCCATTTATTTATAATAAACAGGAAATTCTTTTATTTCACATTGTATTTTTATGCATCGCACATTCAGGTAAACAGAGCTGCTTTAACTGTATTGTTTTTAGAACAGGTGAGCTGTGAGGTAACATGTGGGCGTGTCTGTGTGTTCTTGATGTTTTTGAGCTTATCTGAACCTGATGAAACAAGCAAGTATTTAACTCACTCCCACGTCCGACCCTTTAACGTTCGCTACAGGCCACATATCTGTTCAACACTTAAATGGTGAAGGAACAACCAGATAAAGAGGAAGTGAATTTATTTTGTAGTAAATGACAAAACGCTGAACTGCAGATGCAAATTAATGAGCTGTAAAAAGCTTTGTGTTGTAAATCTGAGCACGTTGTTGTTCTTTTACCATGTCATTGTTTCTGGACCTGTTCTGCTGGTCCAGTTCTACAGGCTCTGTCTTACAGGTTGGGTTCTACAGGTCTGTTGGTCAGGTTTTAGTAGCAGTTGGTACCTGTGAGTTCATGCCTCTGGAGAAACTTAGAACTGAAATGTTTTAATGAAGAGGTGCTGAACACAATGTCTGACTCAGAATCCCTCTAACGTCAAAACTCACCTGAGTTCATTCAAACTGTCTTCATGACAGTTTGAATGAACTCAGGTGAGTTTTGACTTTAAACTGTCTTCATGACAGTTTTATTGTTATTTTTGTTTCCGCAAACATAAAAAATCAAGTATTTAAACTGTCAAGTTAAACTTAGAGCAGCATGATGGAAACACTCAAGTCCTCAGACTGAAACTGTTGCGTCAGTCTTCTTCACACGCTTGTTCCTGTTTAGGGTCATGAGGAGCTGGTCTCGGTCTTCAGCAGTCAGAGAGGCGGGGCTACACCTGAACAGGTCACCAGTCTATGACAGGGTCACAGAGACAGACAACCATTCACCCATACTTGCTTCCTCTGTCAGGAGTCTTTGTGTTCAAGCTAAAATACAGTACATTCATGTTCAGTCTACTAAAACAACAGAGACTTGAAGCAGGTTCTGGACTGCAGTCTGTCAGGGTTCTGCACATATTCAGATCTGGACATCAGTATGTTTCAGTGTTTATACTTGTTGATGGTCATCAGTCTGGTTTTACACTCCTGTCAGGTAAAAGGTAAAAACCTGCTATTTGATCAGCTGACGGCTCAAAGGAAACAAAGTGTGGAGGGTTTTTCACCATAGTTGGATGTTGTGACCCGGGTCAGAACCAGACCCATACGCAGGGTTAGTGATTCTTGATTGTGTTTTCTCTGACTCTGTGTCTTAATGTGTAGGATGTAACATGATGCCAGTCTGAGCTCAGCTGACTGATGAAGGGTGTTCCTCTCATTCAGTCTGTGCTGCTGGTGATTCAGTCAGTGCACGTGTGGTGCACACATCCTTTATTCTTTTTTTAAACATATGCTGCTATTTGTAAGGAAAGTGATAATTACAGGGTGGCTGAGCTGTTCGACTTCATGCTTTCTGTATTGTGTATTATCAGTCGAGGTGGGCACACGTTTCTCTGGACTTCTATGATTAGTTGCTTTTTAAAGAATGAACTAGTGGGTCAGGTATGGAAATATGTGGTTTAAAGATAGAACTTGTTACCTTTGGATCAGGGTGTGGTAGTACAGTTCATGAACAAGGAGTGTGTGTGCTGTGAAACACTGCCCAAAAATCTTCTCATGGTTCTACCAGCTGCAGCTCTGTATCTGATCAATATTCATTGATTATTTGATCAGGCACAGCTTCGTTCTTGCTTTGATAACATACATGATGAAATGATCACTTTTCATAAAATAAATGAATGAGTTGGACTTTGTTTTACTCTGTAAACGAACCAACGGATGCAACCCAAAGTGCAAACAGTGAGACATCTCTGTTCCTTCATCTGGATTATTTCTTCTAAATAACATTTTCATGTAATAACAGAATATATATCATTAAACTGGTACATGTATGACAAGATAACCTGTAAGACCTTAATCACAACAAACGTTTATCAATGAGCTACAAACAACCAGGTAGGAGGAAGTGACATGAACGCGCAGCTTCTATCCACACCATGAGGATGAAGGGGTGGTCCCGTCCTCGTCCCACTATGATTACCTTTTATCACTTTTTTACTGTGAAGTCGTTGAATCTTTTTCATCTTTTCAATCTGAAACCAGGTGCCAGGAAAAAGTTCCAGTCAGTCATCTGAAACCCAAAATTTTAACATTTATACCAGATACTTAAATAATCTTTGCTGGTTTAGTCACCTGCGCCACAAACCAGAGGATGTCTGGGTCGAGCAGAACCAGCTGTTCTTCTCAGTGGGTCCATCACGGATCTCACAGGGAAAATGGAGTGGGTTTGTTCTGATGTTTTATGTAGGAGTTTTCTGATGTGATGGTAAAATGTAACTTACTAATAAATCAGAGAAAAACCCAAAACAGCCTGTTGTAATGATGAATGTGTTCATGTCATATTAATAAACTTATTCCAGATGGTTGAGGGAGAACAGAGATTTACAAACTATCATAAGTCTCAGAGGAGCAACATAAACCGAGGATCCGTTTAGATCAGAACATCCTCTTTGGTTCAAGGGACTGAACTGAGGAACTCTTTTAATTGGCCAAATTAGTCTCTATGCTATTAATTAAAAAAAGAGAGGAGAAGTTGGTCTCTGCTGAAGTTAATGTTTGATTGTTGTGTGTTCAGTATTTCTGATTTCTAATACGATTCCTGTTACTGTCTTCTTTGCAGTGTGAAGCCAAAAAAAATATGTTTACGTCCTGGTTTCCATGGTGATCAAAAGGAGTATGCAGATCCAGGTTGGGATTTAAACTCAGCGTTTGTGCTATCCAACTACTCTGCTCTGAAAACATTATCAACTATTCCCCTGAACTGACAACAAGGACAATAGTCAGTCTTCAGCACAAAGCATCAACTCAGCTGAAACAACATGGCCAGCAACACGGCCGACCACCCTCCCGGAAACTCTGTTGCCGAAGGCAACCATGAGGGGGACTTTGCGGTGACAAAAGATCAACTGAAGGATCTCATGGAACTGCGGAGCGGAGAGGCCGTAAACAAGATCCAAAAAGATTATGGAGACGTGCAGGCGATCTGTCGCCACCTGAAAACATCACCTATAGAGGGTAAGACTCTCCCAGCACACCAACACAGCTCCAACCAAAACCACACACGGTTTCTGTAGACCATCAGAAACCTCTGTCTCATATTCAGTTCTTTCCACTATGTGGGTCATAAGTGATGGAGAATGTTTCTGCTGCTGTGAAGGTGACGAGCAGTTAAAGACACATTCAGTCAAATCCAGTGTTATTACCTCAAACAAAACCTGAACAACCGGGTCGTGTTACAGCTGGAGCTCTGGAGGGAAACGATACACGCTGGCTTCAGAACGGACCAGGTTGTAGTTCTGGGTTTGAGATTCCTGCAGCTCGGAAACAGATGGAAGGTGTGTCTGTCTGCTGCGGCACCTTCTGCTTCGGCATGTCTGCGTGACGATGTTGACGTCTGTCTGAACTTGATCCTCCATCACAGGGACGGTCTGGTTCTGACGTTGTCTGTGTGTTTACTCCAAAAACAAAGAGGACAGGGGTGATGTGTAGCGAGCTGCACATGGTGTTGACATGTAACATGCAAAAAAAACACAGATATCAAGCAGAACATTGATGCCAATCTTATATAACTGATCAGCTGTTGTGTCCCACTCAGCTCAGTGTTGGTGTTTGATGACTGACCCATGACACAGCAGCGTACTTACACTCTGCAGGTGAGTCTCTGGACTCTCACCTGATGAGTTAGGGGAAACACTTTGGCAATTATTGACTAACACACACAGATGGAGGTGAGTGTCAGTGTGTGTGCACGCTTGTTGCATGTTTCTTTAAAGTTGGACACATTCTGGAACTACTGACTGATTCATCTGGATTTTAGACAGATCTCAGACTGAGACCAGAAAATGGCCGACATGCTGCTGTTTATTCCTCCCTCCCTAAACCTTTGATCCTCGTGAGTGTGTGTGTGTGTGTGTACGTGTGTGTTGCCTTCGGTCCATTCCAGGATTGAAATTAGTTCCAGCCAGTTTCCCTAATGGCTCCATAGATCATTGCTCTGTTCCATTTAGTAATCAGAGGACATTTGTAGTTGCGTCCTCTACGTAAGAAATTACTCCCTTTAATGAAAGAAGTGTAATTATATTTTTACTGCAGCCGGGGGGGGGGGGTGGGCATAAGATCGAGGGCAAACACACATGAAACCAGGCTGTCTGCCTGTTAAGTGTCAGTTCAGATAACGTTTGTCTTCCTGGAGTGAAATGTCCCTCTCTGGGAGGTTTTCCCTCATCAGTCTGTCAGTAAAGGTGTTTGACTTGTGGCCGGTTACACAAGCAGGGATACCCAGACTTTAAGTCTCCACATTAGGTTGGATGTCTACGATGTCTCCGAAATAAGGTGGTCATCCCAGTCCAGTCCATGTTGATTCTGTCTCCCAGGGGGTGGAGCTTAATGGTGATACTGTAACCTTATTGGACAGCTGGTTAGTTTTAGGCTGAGTTTTCTGACTGGAGTCAGAGATGTTTCAGAGCCGTCAGTGAGGTTTGTTGTTTTATTTCTTCAGCAGGAACCAACGACATCATTTAAATAGAAGATTGGCTCTAAACTTTTATGACTCTGGGGACCTCGACGGGTCAATAGACTGCATCTTCTTGCAGGTTAAAGCCTCTGGTCATCGTCAGATTTAATGTTACACAGATGAAGCTGTTTGCACTGGATTTGTTTGGTAAGCTGTGAATAAATCGGGTAATGCTGTGATTGTTTCCCAAAATCAGCAAGCACCACTGCATGTGTGCAGAGTGTAAATGAATATTCAGCATGGAGGGGAACCTCTAATGCCCCCAATAAAACCTGACAAAGTAAATCCAGAAACCCCCAGAATGAGTTGGTCTACTCCAGCCATCTGGCTCCACGATGAGTCAGGACTTTTTGGGTGGTTTGTATTTGTTGGCTAAGTGTTTAATTAGGCTAATGTATTCATCCTTTTCTGTTTGCATCAACTTATTTTTCTGTTTTTTCCAGCCAGAACTTCCTCAACAGAACATGACGGAGTCTCTGAGATTGAAATGTTTCTGTATGTTGTGTGTTTTTGACAGCATGTAACTCCCAGTACGTCACTGTTCTGCATGTGTGTAGAATCGCCTCGTCAATGTCACACAATCAGCTGATCAATTAGCAGGTCGTCATCAAACAAGAGTGACAAACAACAGTGACAGAAGGAATTAGCAGCTCAGAGATGTTCTGAGATGTTGAGGCTCATGAGTTGCTCACAGGGACGATTAAATTCAAGGTTTATAATTCTACTCATCAGACTTATTGTGGGTCTATCAGAACCCTGGACATCATCAGACTCCTGGGTACCGGGTCAGAATCTCTTAGAGAGACAGAACATCATAAGTTGTAGCTACAAGTTTAATCTGAGCAGTAATCTGATCTGATGTTAAATTATAATCATTCGTCATTGTGACAGACGTTAATGAATGAAACGTAAGTAACTTAGAAACCTAGAACATCCACCACGGAACCACATCAGGTTCCTTTAAAACAGAACCACAGCCACAGGAGGTGACGGGTTTGCATCTGCATTATTGTCACTTAAGTGTAAAGAGAATTCACACCAGAACAGAAGGACAAACATTTGCTTGGCTGATACAGAAAAATCCAACTAAAAAATCAACTTGCAGATGCTGAAACCGTGTCAGGTGTTGCATCGTGTGGAGGAATTGTGGAACTCACACAGGACTTAAGTCTGAACTCGTGTTAGTGTTCATCCTGAGATGCAGCGACAGAACACCTGCTGCCTGATGTCCAGGTGACTGTCACCACCTGGTCATATATTTACCAGCTTCATTTCCAGGTGTGTTATCGTTCAGCCTCTGTGTAGCTGGCATGATCCAGAACATGCATTCTGAAAATGGATCAGACATGTAGCCTCTGCACATGAAGCAGACAGCTTATTTAATCACATCACTACAAACAGCTTCATAAAACAAACGGTTCTGAAAATACACCGTTTTATTTTTGGACCATCGGATGAACGTTTTACTGCTGTGGTGAGAAAACAGTCTTTTGTTTTTGAAGTAGTTCGTTTACACACATGAAGTAGTATCTTCAAACACGTGAAGTGAGCAGATAATTAATTTTAGCAACTCGTCAACCAGCTGAAGATCTTGTCTGAACCATAAAGATGTTTATCTGTGTGTTGAGATCCGTCCCGTTATAGAACTGATAAACGAACACAGACCAAGTGTCTTAGTAACCGTCCCGCATGGAGACAAGGAAACAAAATGATCAGTAATTATTAACGATTTATTAAAACTGGGATAGTTCAGGGAGTAAACACTGAGAACCTCATGGCAGCTTCACTATGGACTCCAGTAACACCATCAGATATTTTTTGAATATAGTTCTCAGCTTCGTTCTGCTTCTTGTGTTGGATTTCTGATGCCAGAACTAAATCTATATGTAAACAAAACAACCAGCTGTCTTTTTATTCCAGTCTGAAACCTCTGGCTCTGTGTACAGAAATGTGCCTGATCATGGATCTAAACTACAGAACTGAAATCCAGTTCTGCTACATGACTGAGTCCTGTGCTCAGCCTTAGGACGTCATATCTACCCGTCCAACCAGGGAAACACCAAGATCTGCAGCTCCTCTGCTTTTCCTTCTATAATCAACTAAAATCACATGACTCACAGAAATGTACCGGATCCGTTTTCTCTATAACAAATAAAAGCCTTAACATGTATGAAACTCCAGCACCTTTGCAGACCAGCTGGTGGTTGCTGCAGTCATCAGTCATCAGCTACTGGTCTGTAAATTAAACTCTTCTGTGAAATCTGAGGAGCTTTTATCAACCTTCTGCTTCTGTTTGTCCAGCAGCAACAAAACATGATAATGTTGCATTTTTTTATCGTCGTCGTCGTCAGACGTGAATCAGACAGTTAGACTCCTGTCAGCGTGGTGATGTCGCCCAGCTACATTTATCCAGTTGGGTTAATTATCTGGAATGAAAATATAAATTAGGCTCTAGGCGAGACTGCTAATGAAGAGACAATGTGGATGAAATCTTTTGTTGGAATTTCTGCAAAGTTCTGACAGTCAGCATGCAGATCAGTGGGAGATCCTGATGTCCTGATGCACCCCCCCCCCCCCCCCCCCCCCCCACACACACACAAAGACCCTTTATTAACAGAAGACACTTATCCACTTCAGTGAAAAATGAATTTTCTGGTTTTAAGATGAGATTTATTAAATCTCATTTTGAAATGTACAAATTACAGTTTATAGATTTGATTCGTTTTAGACTTGGAACAGCCTTCAAACCTCCCAGATAACTTGTCATGTAGCACAGCCGGGGTGTCAACCTTCGACCTGAATAAAATATGAATGGATGTAAAAACTGTTGGCCTTTTCACACGGTGGCGGCTCTGGATCGTAAGACGGACTGAAGCGTTCTGTTAAACGTCCCACAGATCAGAGACGACTCGTCTGTCTGAAAGAAGCAGGCGTGGCAGGATCATGTGATGGACAGCGGCGTCTCTGATGGAGGTTTCTCTGTTGCTGATTCTTCTTCACATGCGTGTGCTGATTAAGGTGAGGGCCGTGTCAGTGTTGCATCAACTCTGACCCTCAGTTCCACCTCTGAACTGATTTGCAGGTCCTGATTCCGTCTCAGTTTGAAGACGCTGTGTGAAAACGAGACCAGATCAAGCTGCATGTTGGCTGATAACACTAAGAACTGGATGAGACTGGTTTTTGGACCACAGATTTCTGCTGCAGGCAGAGATTCATAAACATCTGTGATGGGTGTGTGAGTAGCTCGCTGCTCCTCAGATGTTGGAGCATCATCTTAGCGCTGTAATCTACATTTCCTTTGGGATGTTCACCAACAGCAAGCCGCTGCCAGACAGTCGATGAAACCTGCCAGCACAATCACAACATTAAACCAGAAGAGGTCTCTATGATGTTGCTTATTTATTTTAGTGTGACAGCAGCTTTCAGCCCGAGTCTTTGGGATTTAACGATCAAACCAGACTGAACTAAACCACCGTGTGACAAAACATTGATCATAATGACTGAGTGTATTTTTAAAATCTGTGTTTGAAACCTCATCATGTTTCCTCCTCAGCAGTGGCAGTAGATCGGACTGTTGGTCCTTCAGATACGATGCTGCTGCATCATAAAGCTTTAACATGTAAACTTTACTCTGCTAATTTAAATCTGAGACGCCATCATCACGTTTCAGTTCCTCACTTAAGATCACCTGCTAGTTCTACCTGCATCTCGGGCTGCTTCCTGTTTCATCTACATCACATCTCCTTCATTTGATGAGCCTCAAAATGTCCTCCAGTCTCAGTTCATCTCATTGTATTAAAGCACTTCCAGATGCCCCGTTTCGCAGTTCGCCCTCACATGTTTTTGCACTTTTTCATCATTTTTACTAAAACACAAAGTTGTTAAATCTGTGATGTTTTTGTCCTTTATGGATCAAACCAAATAGAAAATAAATATTTTTGTTTTAAATAAACACGGATCAGACCACAGAGGACTAGGTGTCAGGACTCGAACTGACTCTTTGTTATAGAATCTCAAAGATGGGTCCGACTGCAGTTGGAAATTACTGAATTGGAGTTTTGATCAATGTTTTTTTTATGATGACTTGAAATCAATCTGTGACTTTCTGCTCACTTCATCTCATAATCCCTCACCTCTCTGAGCTCCGTCTCAGTCTTCTGTCCTTTAAGTTGCTGCCAGCAGTTTTTTTTTTTTTCTGGTTCGGTTTCATGTCTCCTGGATTCCTGGTACTGATTCTCATCTCAAGACAATAAAATCTAGAAACGGTTCCAGTTTCTTATCATTCCTCTTATTAGTGCGTCTCTTCTTTCCCCTCATGATCTGGTCTAAAATTGCCACAGTTTCATGTTACCTCCTGTTTTTGTGTCTTCTCAGCTTCTGACCTACTTTCATCTCACATCAACCTTTTTTTCATTCAACCTCTTCGTCACCATTTGGCTTCTTCTTGTCTTTGATTGCTCATCTTAAATCTTTGTCGCTTTAGCTTCTGAATCGTGTTTCTAATGATCAGAAAGAGGCTGTAAAACAACAGGATCAGATCTGAGCTAATGTTCATGCAGTCTTACAGAGACTGACTTCACACAGTCTTTTTATGTTCCACAGCACATGTCTCGATTATCACCAGGAATCCACAGCGTGTTGCTCGTCACACAACAAGGATCTCATGAGTTCAGGGAAATTCTTGCATTCAGGTTTTTAAATGCAATTCATTCAAAAATCTCAGTGTTCTCTCAGAAGGAGATGAGGTTTCATGCTCTCTGGATGGAAAGTGGAGATAAAGATGAGCTGCTGTTACCCGTTGTTAATTAACAAAGTCTAACAAACTGCAGATGTCTTCTCTTTTTTGGAATCTAATTAGCGCCTGTTTTTATAAAATCCATAAATGAAGAGCTCTGAAGGTGGATGCAGCCTCCAGATCTTCCCCTGGTCCATGTCCGATGTGTTTGTCCTAATGTGTAGACCAAATGTGCAGTTGGACACAAGTCTTACCGGACAAAGATCCAGAAGTCACAGATAACGTTTGGTCAGAAAACAAACTGCAGGAGAGACACAGACGTCTGACTGGTTGTTACTTTAATGACTGTAGTTACTTTAGCAGTTGATCCAAACTGGAGGGTTTGATCAGGTGGTACCGTGTTGATTATTGGCTCTGGTGGAGCAGCAGATTGTTTCCAGTCAGACTACAGTCAGGGTCGATTAATGGATTCATCAGTAATGTAGTCAGACACAAGCTCCTGCATAACACGAGGGTAGAACATGAGGTAGAACACTGGGGCAGAACCCAAAGAATAGAAATGCAATAAAAAATGATGCATCAGATGAGACTGAATTCCAGATCTTCATCGTTGTTAGTGGTGAGTTTGTTTTTATTCTGAACTGCTGCTCGTATGTTCTCCCTTTGTTGGTTCCTCCTGCAGTCCAGAGACTCTGTTGTTGTTGTGATGATGTTCATGCTTTGTGTTTGCATCTGCAGGTTTGTCTGGCAACCCGGTGGATTTAGAAAAACGTCATGCAGCCTATGGAAAGAACTTCATTCCCCCAAAGAAGCCCAAAACGTTCCTGCAGCTGGTGTGGGAGGCTCTGCAGGATGTCACACTCATTATCCTGGAAATTGCTGCAATCATTTCTCTGGGCCTGTCCTTCTACCACCCACCAGGGGGCAATGCTGAAGGTCAGTTCCATCCAGGGTTAGAGTCCACATGGCAAGCCTAAATACTCACTTCCTTATATTTACACCTTTTTTATTATCTGTCTACCGTGTACAAACTGACCATAGAATCCAGGTAATATATGCTGCAGTTTAAATAGTTATTCTAACATTGGATAATGTTCAGAGAGCACGAGGTGTTCTATATGATTTATCTACCCCAACGTCAGAAACGCCTCCGTTAGATATTTGCAAAGAAATCCCCCCCATTGTTTGTTTACTATCAGCTGGAGTTTTTTCTGGAACTACTACAACTTTATTTCTTCAAACATTCATCAATGGTAAATGGCTGTTTATTGTTACTTTTAGCAGTACAAGTGTGATTGAAAATCTAGTATTCAATAGATAACGAAACAGGTTCGTTATCTATTGGCAACTTTATTTAGAGCTCCATCAGATCTATGATTTATGAATATTATAACTTTTTTCTTTTGGAAACCAGAAGTACAAGACCACTAAAAGTTGATAAAATGATTTTGAAGTAAATTTGACATCTAAATTTGCTACAAAATCCTCTTTACCACCTTTAAATCTTTAATTTAATCCAAAGTAAATCAGGAACTTCAGGAAAATCACATGATGCAGAAAGTGAAACTGAAGAAAAGTCTAAAGACAGTTAAAACTTACAAGAAAAGATTTAGACAGGATGACCAGAGTCACAGCATCAAGACCTGAAGATGCCTGAAGGCTGAAACATGTTCCACAACCATCAGCCTACAAACTGATGTTAAAGTAACATCAGGAAATCAAACCCTCCGTCTCCAGCGATGACATTTAAATGACTTTACTTATCTGCTTTTTTCTGACGGGACCATGATTCATTGTTCTTATTGGCCTTTTTTCTCTCTTTATGATGGGAAAAATATGAGCTTTTAGGGTCCAAACAGCTCTTGACCTTTTCCTCCAAACCCTCCTCACATGTCTTTGACATTTTTTAATTGTTAAATAACCGTTTCATGTCCTAGAAAGTTAAAACAAGATGGCGGCTGGACATCTCGGTTCTTGTTTAGATGTTTTGCTTCTCATCCAAGGAGCTTTCTCAACCTTTTAAATAGTTTTTTGTGATGGTGGATCCAGTTTTTAATTTTTCTCTTTTTTTTTTTCTCAGCGTGCGGCCAAGCTGCAGGCGGCGTTGAAGACGAGGGGGAAGCCCAGGCCGGCTGGATCGAGGGGGCTGCCATTTTATTCTCTGTTATTATTGTTGTTTTGGTGACGGCCTTCAACGATTGGTCCAAGGAAAAACAGTTTCGTGGGCTGCAGAGCCGGATTGAGCAGGAACAGAAGTTTACAGTCATACGTAAAGGTCAGGTGATCCAGATCCCCGTGGCTGAGATCGTGGTCGGAGACATTGCACAGATCAAATACGGTATGTAACAGAGATCTGAGGTTCAATCAAACTGGTTCCTGCGTTTTTCTCCTTTTTCCTACATGATCGTACAGACGTAGGTCTGTGAACTCATGTTTCATGTTTATCCTGGTGTTTGTAGTGATCTGTCTAAACCAGATGGAGAAAGCACATTGTTCTTATTCTGTTGATGAGGTTTATCACAGATTCTCCTTCTTGGTTCCAAATCCATCCTGGTCAATCACTTCCAGCTGATCACGCCTGTGTTTGTTCATCTCAGGTTTAGAGTCTGGATGTCGTCCTTCATAGCACAGTAGAATTCTTTCTCATATCAACACCATCACTCCATCTCTCACTTCAGACTGCTTGTTCACACCCTGATCACTTCCTGTATTGATTACTGTAATTCACTTCTTTTTGATCTTCCTCAGAAATCCATCCATGAACTTCAGTTAGTCCAGAACTCAGCAGTTCATGTCATCTTCATCCTCTAACCACATGACTCCTGTCTTACAGCAGCTTCACTGGCTCCCATCCATAGCCCCGCCCCTCCATGCCTCTCTGTGCCCCGCCCACATGTCCACTTCCTCCACTCTCTTATTTTAAAACTGTTTAAACTCTGTTGTACTGTGGTGTTTTAGTTTTAATCTTTTATTGTAAAGTGACCTTAAGTGTTTTATATAAATCATATGTATAATAATAATAATAATAATAATAATA
>SSNP01000075.1:1411443-1429837 GCA_006937955.1 Pachypanchax playfairii | reverse complement strand
ATAATAATAATAATAAATTATTATTATACATATGATTTATTATAATAATAATTATTATTATTATAACAACCATCTCTTCATTTAAATGGGAGGTTTGACCTGCTGACCTTCTTAAACAATGTGGAGTGTTCTGATGTTTAAACTGGATTCTTCTGTCTAATCTGTTTTAAACGAATTGACCTTTGACCTCTACCTGCAGGAGACCTACTGCCAGCTGATGGGATTCTTATTCAGGGCAACGACCTGAAGCTTGATGAGAGCTCTCTGACCGGAGAGTCTGATCAGGTTCGGAAATCCCTGGATAAGGACCCGATGTTGCTCTCCGGTGAGTTCCAGTCACATGATGTCCATGGGATGAGCATTTGTCACTAACATCACCTGTCTGAAACTGTCATTTCCAAGTGTTTTTATGTACAGCAGTTGCACCAAATGGCTCTAAGATTAATCACTTAGAAAAACCATGTGCACTGAAACGCAACACGTACTCCGTTCTGCATCTTTTAAAATAAAAAACAAGGTTTAGATAAAGTCAAACAGCAGCAGCTGTTAAGAAACAAACAACTTGATTTTGGTGATGCCTTGTTGTTTCTCTCAGGGACTCATGTCATGGAGGGATCCGGCAGGATGGTGGTGTCGGCTGTCGGCCTCAACTCACAAACAGGCATCATCTTCACCCTGCTGGGTGCCGGCGACCATGATGATGAGAAGAAACAAAACAAAAAAAGTAAGATGTGAAAAGAAGCTATCACACATGATGCACAAACACCACTCAAGCTGAAATGTCAAAGGTCACATGATGGCTGTAGGTCTGAAGTGATGTATGTGAAGATTTGACTCGAGTGTTTTCACTGAAACCAGATTGTTCAACTTGTGACAGTTCTCTGATGCTGATTCAGTCGGTACAACTCCTCCAGTATAGACAGAGAACAATAAAACCTCCACTGAATAAATGAGACCAGAGATGAGTTTGTCTGTGTTACACCACCCTTACCTGTAATCCGTCCTCAAGACTCCACCCAGAACATTTGGTTCTGACCAGGTCTTTATAAACATAAAGTCACAGCAGTACTTTGGAGTGAAATCAGGTAACATTATTACACACGCCCCCCCCCCCGCAGTGTCAGCTTCCTGGTCTCATTTATTTGTGGTAGTTTATGATTGTAATGGTATAAAGTGGATTGGACAAGCAGAGCAATGTTCTCAGAGTTCACCTACAGAGGCTCTTTAAAAGGAACCAGCGATGCTCCAACATCTCAGATTGATATAAACCAACAGGCTTCTGCAGTCGCTCCCTACTGCTTTAGATCTGCTTGTGATCATGCTAACACCCTTTTACTTGTGTCTTTTTTTAAGCTTGTTTTTGTCTGACCATTTGTTTTATTGGCTAAAGTTTTGAGTTTGTCAGGCATTCATTGTGAACCGGCTGAATGTACCAGCTCAGCAGAGAGAGACGTCAGGTTTACATCCTGACCCATATCACCTGTTTCAATCAAAGCAAACAAGCAGAAAAAAGACCTGAATGAGATCCTTCTGAGGAGAACCATATAATAAATCTGAATCTGATTCTCCAAACAATGTTTCACTTTAAAAAGCTGCTCAGAAAAAAAAACTCAATTTCACCAAAAAACAAGTCCTTAAACTCTGTTTTTAAAAAAACATTTCTCAATTTCTTAAATTAAAATTTACTCTTGCTTTTAAAAGAAACATTCACCAACGTGCACGCAGACTCTGTCACTTTGATCCTGTTCTGGTGACACGAGGCTGCATCAGTCAGCTGGATAAACACACGTGCACGCACGTATGCACACACACATGGATTTATATCAAGTCACATCCACCTGTTTTTTCATGAACTTCAAATCCTTCAAGTGTTTTCAGACACACTCATCTTGTTGTAGAATGAAGACTGAACTCGGGGAGTGCTGGTTTCGACCTTCCGTCACATTAAGAGCAGAAAGCTTCATATTAGTGAAACAGGAAGTTAAAGCCTCTCAGGAGGAAAACCTGCCTGAGTGGCGCCTTTAAGACTCGACGATTCATAAACATCATAACAGAATCAGAAGGTCATGTGAGAGAGATGGTCGAGAGTGAAACTTTTCACTTCACATTCTTAAATAGGATTTACAGCAATGACAGAATGTCTTTATTTAAAACGTATTAACAGGCAGGAAAAAGACATCAGAGACCTTAAACACATGATGAAACGGTTCATGATTCAACCTCCAGAACATCAACTGACAGGTCACATTCTCATGTGACACGATGCATCACAATAAAATCTCCAACATCTTGTCAGACTTGTTCTGATTCCCACTAAGTTGATCATGATGTTAAACTGATGCTAATTCAACTGTAGCTGTTAGCTTTAAAAACTCACAATAAAATTATATTCAAGTTCCAAACTACATCAAAACATGAGGTCATTATTCTCTCTGTCAATTCAAAGCAGTTACTGGTATTTGTGTAATTAAAACACAGTTTGTCTTTAGCATGTGATCAGCCCAAATTTAAATCCATAAAGTCCTTCAGTTTGTAGCAAAGTCTGCACTTCATCTTAAAGTTCAGCTTTTAAAGTTAAATGTGTGTAAACACACAAGCTGTTTGATCTTTATAGTCGTGTTACTTCCTGTCAGATTGTCTCTGGGTTCTGGCTCAGTGGTTCTCTGCAGTGGGAGGTCTCGTGTCTCTCTCGTCTGATCCGTCCATTCCTGCCCACAGCACACACACGACACACACACACCTGTGGGTTTCTATCAGTTTGAATTTTGTTTTCTCCCTTTGTTTGATTCAATCTTTTCCTTTGAGCCATCTTATCAGCATTCCGCCCTCTCTCTCTGTCCGAACAGGTAAAAAACAAGGACCCCCCGAAAATCGCAACAAAGGTAACCCCTCCATTCATCCATTGTCCCTCTGTCCCTCCATCCTTCTTGTTTCTCACCCCTACTCACCCCCCAGCCAGCGGCAGGAGGGGAGTCTCCAGTCCATCTCTCTACCTCTCTGCTGAATAAAGGGAGACGGTCTTTCGCCTTGCTTTACCTGTCTAAGAGTGCAACTCTCACCCGTCAGGTCTTTGACAGCACTGTTACCATGGTAACCACCAAACAGCAAACATCTGTGCCTCAGTCCTGAAAACAAAACAAAACATCCCTTAAAAATACTTTAATATGGTTGGTTTGAATCTGACTGCAGCCTGTGAAAATGTCTGTCACACAGTAACGATCTCTGCATCGAGCGCTCCCCGACAAAACCTCCCAACTCTTCAGAGAGTGATGCAACTAAAAATAAACACATCTGTTGGCTTGTAACCAGAAATAGTGCAGCATACGCTTCATTTGTCTGTTTTACTCGCAACTCGAGTGTTTGATCTGAAACCTGAAAATAACCTGAAATAAAAACTTAAGAACAAATATGATCTTAAGAAACATGTCTGAAAGCTTAATGTTCCTAAAGGTGTTTGAGTGATGAGCTCATTGTGAGTTAACATGTAGACAGACAACCAGCATGGAACAGCTACGTTACCTGTCAGGTACACCTGCAGGTTGGTTTTAACTGTTTACGGGATGAAGCCTGAAATGTAGTGAACGACTCACCAACACCAAGGTTCAGTCTAACGAACCTAAACGATCTCATTCGACTTCTAAAACACAGTGAGGCTGATTTAAATGAAAAGCTGATATGTTAGTGCAAACACACACTGAGCTCCTCCTCCTGACCTCCTGTGGTTAAAGCATCTGCTGCAGACAGAAGGCTTCTTGATGTACCAAGAAACACACGGATCACCACATTTACATTCAGAAATAAATCTCCGCCACGTAGAGCGAAACATCCCCAAGTTCTCAGGTGTCTGTTAGCAGCTGTACACAGCTGGAGTAGGAACGTAACGGTCCATTAACACAAAGCTAATGGGACACTTTGAGTTCACCTGAGAGCTTTATTCTAAAGTTGAAAGTTGTTTTTAGAAATTGTTTTTCTTCAGTTAAAAATCCTAAAATTAAACTTGTAGCTGGAATGTTTATGTCACATAAAAACATGAACGTCTTCCAGAATACTTACATCTTACTGGATCCAAAGATTATCTGAACGCTTAACGAGGTTCTGGTTTTGCGTCTCTGCTTGTAGCTCAGAAGTGACTGAAATGGCAGCAGCAGGAAACGATGAAGGAAAATCTTTTTCTTTTACATGACGTTCTAGCAGATGGTGTCAGAGTGATAGATGGAACCAGCTGTGTGAAGACGCCTGGCTGAAATGAGGCTGTCCGTGTGGGAGTTGCACTCTTGCAGTATTGTTGGGCTGTGAGCTCCTGTAGCACCTGTTCCGTTTGTGTGTCTTCAGTTTGTTTCTTTTGTCTTTTTTCTCTGACTGTTGCCTTCTTGCAGGATGTTGCTCAGGACTTGATGTTGTCTTGTAATCACCGTTTGACTCTCTTCCTCCTCTCTGTTCCTTCCTGTCTTGCTGAAGCGTCCTGCAGCTCTGCAGCCTCCACCTCCTCCTGTCTCTCTGTCGTGGTTCTGCATTTCTGTTGTTGGTCCATTTTTGTTTGGGGTGATCCTTTAAGTTCAACTTTTTTTTGGTTTCTTTTACTTTTGACTGTCAGACACGCCCTCCACGCCCTTTTTGCCCGCCGTGCGTTCTCCCATGATTCAGTGCTGCGTCTGTTTCTGGTTCTGTCGTGGGTCAGTGGGTCTCAGTCCTGTTTGTGTGAAGCTGTTAGTTCAGTGTTGTGGCTCGTCTTCAGATTGGACCATGTGCATAAAGCTCCTCAGCTTCCTGGTTCTACACATGGCTCATTCCAACATCCAGAATGTTCCGTGTCATGTTAAGGTCATGTTACTGTGATATGATGTCTGGTTACTGTGTGAGGAAGAACTCAGCCTGATGAAACTCAGAGGGAAGGGATGAAACACTCGATAGCGTTTGCATCCACACATTCCTCTGAGTCATTCATGCTTAATATGTTTTCATTAGAAAAATCTAAAGACAGAAATCCATCCTTTGGAGTCAGGGAGTCTCATGTGAAATGTCTTCATGTTGTTTTAAATGTTCTGTTTTAATGTCGGGTTTGTTTAGGAAATCATTTCATTAGAACTCTCCAGGAGGAAGATGGTTAAAAACATCTTGTGTTCAGCATGATGCACAAAAACCAGCATCGATTAAAAGATTTAACATGAGTTTAAAGAGAGAAAACAAAGTTTAAATATGAGGATTTAATAGGATGATCATTTTAATCTGATGAATTTCACTTCATCTTTAACTTAATAATCACCTTTATTGGTTTAAAATCTTCTACAAGAAGCTTTTTCTGCCTTTTGTTTTGATGTTTGTAACGGGTAGCGTCAAATTTCATACTGAATTGTTTTCGTATATTTGCTGCAGCATCATTCTCCCTTTAATAAAAACTCTAATTGATTAATTGCTGTTAATAAAATCCCGCAGCTAAATCACTGTTACACAAACATGTTTTCAACATGAGTCAAATTAAAAACTTTATCTCCTGACAGATTTCTGAACTTAACAACAGACTCATGCCACAGTCTGGTTTTAATGTCTCTCCATCCATCCAGATAATGTTGCTTTTACTCTTAAAATTATATGAAATTACATTTTCTATTGTGGCAAAATTTCAACCACGAGAAAAGAAACTCATGGAATTAATAAAAACAGGGCTGCGGTGAGCAACTTTACACTCAGTCTCATTTCTGTTTTCTGTTGTTCACATTTCTTCACTGAATCCGTGGGATTTCAGCAGTTTGCAGACTTTATTATTCAACTCGAATTCATCCACATTAGATCCTACAAAATTTATGTAACAGCTCCATGAGCCTCTAGAAAACAAACCTACTTTATTAACCTTTATCCATCATCTGGTCCAGGTGGATGCAGATGATCAGACCAGCAGTGGAGGTATGTAAAGGTAACAGCAGGTTCAGTGTTTAAAGGGAAGTGGAGTTAGAATTAAAGCTTTAAAATAAACAGATATAAAGTCGGTCAGTGTTATCAGCGCAGTTCCTCTGTGTTAGAGTAGATCTGATTTCAGAACGGGTGTTTCATCACCTGTTCTCTGACTTTTTCTATGAATATTTCAAACAGCGGTTGGATCGTGCTGATCCAGAAGCTCCACGTGCACGACTCCACTTCAAACAAGATCACAGCTCATGAAGTCAAATGCAAATACAAAGTTTGTTTATGCAAATGAGCAGCAGAGCCGTCGAGCAGGATGTGAAACTGAACCCACTTTCAGTAGCCAGAACTCTGAGTTCTGACGGAAAACAGTGTGTGTGTGTGTGTGTGTGTGTGTGTGTGTGTTGGGGGGGTTAGTTCTGTGTGTTAAACCCTGTGTCCTGTCTGCTGCTCTTTATTATTAAATGCTGCTCCTAAATACTTTCTGCTGCTCTTCAGCTGGAGCTTTGTGAGGATGTTCTGTGACTGTAAACTGATGAAATGCTGCAGTATTCTCTGCATTCACTCAACAAACCAACATGTAAAGGGTCGGGGTATCTTACTAAACTGATGGTCTGTTTGGAGCTTTGACTGATCCAGTAACTTCTTCTTTCTCTCTTTTCCTTCATGTCCAAACCAATCCTGAACACCCCCCTCCATCTTTTGTTTTTGTTTTGTTATTTATTGATAAACATTATCTTTCTGTCATCTTGTTTTTTTTAACTCACCATAAACCTTTTCTCTCTTCATCACTGAAACAAACCATTTCTGTGTCTCATCACATCTCCTTACTCTTTCCTTACAATCCTGTGTCCACCTTGTTCACTTTGTTTCCTTGTCCTCACTCATTGTCTTTTAAAATCTGGCACCCTTACTCCCCCCCCCCCCCCCCCCCCCCCCCCCCCCCCCCCCCCCACACACACACAGCCAAGACTCAGGACGGCGTCGCTCTGGAGATTCAGCCACTGAAGAGCGAAGAGGCTGCAGAGTCGGATGACAAGGAGGAGAAAGAAGAGGTCAAACAGGTGAAGAAGGTTAACGTGACCAAGAAAGAGAAGTCTGTCCTACAGGGAAAACTCACCAGGCTGGCTATTCTGATCGGGAAGGCTGGTGAGGAAGACGTGCACACGCAAGCACACACATACTCACACACACAGATGCACGCAGGACGTACTCACATGATCCACTGGAGTAACATGTCTCCTTTCCTGCTGTTATAAAGACAAACAATATGATGGAAAGAGCTTTAAAAACAACTTGAATAAATCCAAACAGAATTAGCAGGTAGAATCAAACAAATGGAGGTCGGACCTTCACACCGTCTCATTTTATCTGGTGAAGATTCTGGTTCTTATAGAAATGGCTCTTTAGTGTTAAATGATCCTGATGCATAGATACACTAATGTCCGTCTGACGGGACTCGGCTTGTCCTGACTGTAACGGTTCCTTTAATAACACACACAGCGTGACCAGGTGGTGATTGGACGGAGAGCTCAGGGGGTCAAAATGCACTTTGCTTTATTAGATGGATTTTTTTTATTGGAAACATGATTCATCCTGGAATTGAAGGTGGTTTTCTGTCATTTCAATTGACCCTAATGCACGCTGGGCAGTGGGGCGGGGGGGACAGACAAGCCTCCGTAATGAAATGCTACTCATTACAGGACAGAAATAACATTTAGGCCAAAACATTGATTGT
Source organism: Pachypanchax playfairii (assembly GCA_006937955.1). Classification (NCBI taxonomy): domain Eukaryota; kingdom Metazoa; phylum Chordata; class Actinopteri; order Cyprinodontiformes; family Aplocheilidae; genus Pachypanchax; species Pachypanchax playfairii. The sequence continues at coordinate 1,422,201 of SSNP01000075.1, read as the reverse complement.
AGTTTGCAAAGCAGGAGGATGGAGGAAGAAAACTACTTCATTCAGTTTTACAGATTTACCTGTCATTACCTGTCTCTGCTTGTTGTTACCTGTCGTTATCTCTCATTACCTGTCATTATCTGTTGTTATCTGCGGTTAACTGTTGTTATCTGTCGTTACCTGTCATTACCTGTCGTTACCTGCTGTTATCTGTTGTTATCTGCGGTTAACTGTTGTTATCTGTCGTTACCTGTCGTTACCTGTCATTACCTGTCGTTACCTGCTGTTATCTGTTGTTACCTGTCATTACCTGTCATTACCTGTCGTTACCTGTCGTTATCTGTAGTTACCTGTCGTTATCTGTCGTTACCTGCTGTTATCTGTCGTTATCTGTCGTTATCTGTCGTTACCTGTCGTTACCTGTCGTTATCTGTAGTTACCTGCTGTTATCTGTCGTTACCTGTCGTTAACTGTTGTTATCTGTAGTTATCTGTCGTTACCTGCTGTTATCTGTAGTTACCTGCTGTTATCTGTAGTTACCTGTCGTTATCTGTCGTTATCTGTCGTTACCTGCCGTTATCTGTCGTTACCTGCTGTTATCTGTCGTTATCTGTCATTACCTGTCATCTGTAGTTACCTGCTGTTATCTGTCGTTATCTGTCGTTACCTGTTGTTATCTGTAGTTACCTGCCGTTATCTGTAGTTACCTGCTGTTATCTGTCGTTACCTGTCGTTATCTGTCGTTACCTGCTGTTATCTGTCGTTACCTGTCATTACCTGTCTCTGCCTGTTGTTACCTGTCGTTATCTCTCATTACCTGTCATTATCTGTTGTTATCTGTCGTTAACTGTTGTTATCTCGTTATCTGTCGTTATCTGTCGTTATCTGTCGTTATCTGTCGTTACCTGTTGTTATCTGTCGTTACCTGTCGTTATCTGTCGTTACCTGTCGTTATCTGTCGTTACCTGTCGTTATCTGTAGTTACCTGCTGTTATCTGTCGTTACCTGTCGTTAACTGTTGTTATCTGTAGTTACCTGTCGTTATCTGTCGTTACCTGCTGTTATCTGTCGTTATCTGTCGTTACCTGTTGTTATCTGTAGTTACCTGCCGTTATCTGTCGTTACCTGCCGTTATCGGTCGTTACCTGTCGTTATCTGTTATCTGTAGTTACCTGCTGTTATCTGTAGTTACCTGTCGTTACCTGCTGTTATCTGTAGTTATCTGTCGTTACCTGCTGTTATCTGTCGTTACCTGTCGTTACCTGTCGTTACCTGTCGTTACCTGTCGTTATCTGTCGTTACCTGTCATTATCTGTTGTTATCTGTCGTTAACTGTTGTTATCTCGTTATCTGTCGTTATCTGTCGTTATCTGTCGTTACCTGTCGTTATCTGTCGTTACCTGCTGTTATCTGTCGTTACCTGTCATTACCTGTCTCTGCCTGTTGTTACCTGTCGTTATCTCTCATTACCTGTCATTATCTGTTGTTATCTGTCGTTATCTGTCGTTACCTGCTGTTATCTGTTGTTATCTGTCATTACCTGTCGTTATCTGTCGTTACCTGCTGTTATCTGTCGTTACCTGCTGTTATCTGTCGTTACCTGTCGTTATCTGTAGTTACCTGTCGTTATCTGTAGTTACCTGTCGTTATCTGTAGTTACCTGTCGTTATCTGTAGTTACCTGCTGTTATCTGTAGTTACCTGCTGTTATCTGTAGTTACCTGTCGTTATCTGTCGTTATCTGTTGTTACCTGTCGTTATCTCTCGTTATCTGTTTTTACCTGTTGTTACTAGCGTTACCTGTGGTTATAAGATCTGCATATTACTAAATCTGGTTTCTGGCTGAAGTACAAACATCATTATTCTGTGATTTGAATGGATTTGGATGTTCTAAGAAATGACTCGCTAGATAAGTGTGTTCAAGAAAAAAAGGGACCTGCAACTAAGATGCTTTAGTGTTTGAATCAAACTGAGGATGAAATGTTCCAGGTGTGTTCCAGCAGGACAAACTGCTGCACTTGTAAAACACCCCTCGTCAGCTTATCTGGGCTTATACAGGGATATCTGCTGTCTAGGACAGATGAATAGCGTTAGGCTGTTTTTTCTTTGTATGTTTGCTAAAATGAGACACTGTGTTTGTTTCCATCAGGTTTGTTCATGTCAGCTCTCACCGTCATCATCCTCATCCTTTACTTTCTGATTAACACCTTTGGGATCCAGGGTCTGACCTGGACGGCCAATTGCACGCCAATATATATTCAATATTTTGTCAAGTTTTTCATCATCGGTGTGACGGTGCTGGTGGTGGCCGTTCCTGAGGGGCTGCCGCTTGCTGTCACCATCTCTCTGGCCTATTCTGTCAAGGTACGCAGGGCGGAACACAAACAGTCTGACTGTCTCACATAAACTATCCTCATTCTGTTTAAAGGTTTTAACCACGTCACCCTTTTTATGTTTCAGAAAATGATGAAAGACAACAACTTGGTGCGTCATCTGGATGCCTGTGAAACCATGGGAAACGCCACGGCCATCTGCTCTGACAAGACGGGTACGCTGACCATGAACCGCATGACCGTGGTGCAGGCATATGTCGGTGATACACACTACAAGAACGTCCCAGAACCTACAGCCATCAATGCAGGAACACTAGACACACTGATCAACAGCATCTCCATCAACTCAGCCTACACGTCCAAGATTCTGGTAAGAAATGTTTTTCCTGGAGCCTTTTAGGTTGATCTGAGTGGGTTTAACTGAAAATAAAAGATGCATGTTAAATCTTTATACAGTGGAGAACAAATCCAAACCCAAAGAAAAAACTCCGTCCCATCTCCCAGTAATTATGTCGCTGTCTTCACAGCCTCCAGAGAAAGAAGGTGGGCTTCCCCGCCATGTTGGTAACAAGACAGAGTGCGCTCTGCTGGGCCTGGTCCTGGAACTGAAGAGGGACTATCAGCCAATCAGAGAGGAGGTCCCTGAGGAGAAACTCTACAAGGTTTATACATTCAACTCCTCCCGCAAGTCAATGAGCACAGTGCTGAAGAATGCTGATGGGAGTTTTCGGATGTACAGCAAAGGAGCGTCAGAAATAGTTCTCAGAAAGTAAGAAAAGAAACTTGTGTTTTGGGTGGAAGTCCCCCTTTTCAACAACTCCTTTAATATTCTTTGTGCCTCTTTCCACGGCTAGATGCTCCCGCATCTTAGATGCCAAGGGTCAGGCCAGCGTCTTCAAGCCGAAGGACCGTGATGAGATGGTGCGTAAGGTGATCGAACCGATGGCGTGTGATGGGCTGAGGACCATCTGCGTGGCCTACAGGGACTTTCCTGCTGAAGCTGGAGAGCCGAACTGGGACAATGAGAATGAAATCCTTAACGACCTCACCTGTATCGCTGTAGTGGGCATCGAGGATCCTGTCAGACCCGAGGTACAGTTCACCTCATCATGTTGACTTACAGCAAGCATTAATGATCAACACTGAGCGGTTCCAGTCAGCAATCTGAACACCTGGGTCCAGAGCGGAGTCAGTCCACTCCCCAGAACTGACTGATTAGCTTGGTCTGATTATGTTGTAAAATCAGTGCAGGAAGGATGACTGTATCTTTAATTTAATGATATTAATGAAAGGTGTGTGATTGACTTCAGAAAAACAGTTCCCACCTGAACCTGTTTAGTAGAATGATGGGGTTCATAACCTGATGTCCTAATAGGTTTTTATCTGATACTTTGTTCAAACTGGGATTCATCCAGCACCAACAGTAACAAAGACTAACCTTCAGGGAACGTTCCCTCATTAGCCAGGTGATCCACCTGTTTCCACCTGCAGGACGTGGAGGGAAACATCTTCCACTTCCCGATCGGGTCCACCCAACATCCAGTGTGACCGGTTGGTCTTAGCTTCACAACAGACTGTCTCTATATGATGTACTAAAATGTGGGTTTTATTGGACATAATTAGACTGTCATGTGACCTGATTAACAGCTCTGAATGTGGTAAACACCTTCAGATGCTGTGATGAACTGCAGGAAGCACCTGCAGCTTCTCCTACCTGTAGTTTTCCATTCCACCTGAAAGATTCTGAGTTAATCCTGGTTTTAGTAGATTTAGGTTGTCTCTAAATGTTCATTGGCTTAAAGAAGACAGAGACTAGTATAAATTCTCCTTAACAAGGCTGATGGTGGAGGTGGAGGTTTAATGTCTCCTTAATGTTCATAAGGTTCCAAACTCCACGAGCAGCCGGTGTAAACTGACACAGAGGGTCTGGATATGTATGTCATGTGACCCTGCTTCATGCAGGTCTCAGATCCTAAATCAACCAGTCACTCTGACGTGTGTGTGTGTGTGTGTGTGTGTGTGTGTGTGTGTGTCCAGAGGCAGTTACTCAGAACTCATGTCGGTCTCTCTGATACTGGAATGTTGTAGACGAGCCACCGGATGAGCTGAGGAGGTTCTGTTAACGCAGCTGTTCTTGCCATCTGCCCTCAGACTCAGGTGGATGGAGTCTGAAGCAGGATGGAATAAAGAACCTGTCATTCTCCACTAGAACCTGTTGCTGTTGAGTCAAGAACTTGAGCTTCTTGACACATTTGTGGAGTTCTAGACTCAGGAGACTGGGATGTGCTGGACTCAGTTCAGCTACAACCAACTGGTTCTTCCTTTTATTTAAATATTTTGTGCTGTAAAATCATCCAGTCTTTTGGTTTTCTAACCCTCCAGGTACCAGAGGCCATTGCTAAATGCCAGCGTGCAGGAATCACCGTACGGATGGTTACTGGAGACAATATCAACACGGCCCGCGCCATCGCTACCAAGTGTGGCATCATGCAGCTTAAAGAGGACTTCCTGTGTCTGGAGGGCAAAGAGTTCAACCGTCAGATCAGAAATGACAAAGGAGAGGTGAGACGAGACAAACTCGTGCTTTACCGACATGTTTGTACGAATAACCATGGAAACCATCTCATCCTGTTTGAACCGGAGCTGACTGGACCACGATGGTAGAGAGAGAGAAGATCTCAGCAGCATTTCACTGTGTAACAACCAGAGATCATATGTGCAGCTGGTCTGTCCTGAACACGTGGGACTTCGTATGACCTGTTTTCATGACGATATGACTGTTGCTAGTGTTGACTGCTGTTAGTAATATAAAGTATCTGGTATTTAACACTGTTATTATTGTGCAATTCTCTTTAGAAGAAAATAAATCAGTTGCAGATAATAAGATCTTTGTTTAAATTATTTTTTCTACTAAGTAAACATCATTTAAACTTTATGAATAAAAAACATTTAAAAAGTTCCTTTAACCTTTAATATTTGTTACTCTGAGTAGGTTTAAGACCGACAAGTGCAACTTAAATCTGATCCATTTGTTAATAAAAAACTGTCCTTCCTTCTAAATACATAATTGCTCTGTGTCCAATTATAAAAGCTGCTCATTCATGTTGAAAAATAATGGTTTGAAGGTTAATCACAGTTAAGTAGAGTTCATCCTGCAACAGTGAGATCCTTCAGTCACAAACTGCTGTGCTTTTATTCTCTTATTACAGAGACATGTTACATGTATGTAATGATGCATTTCATGTGTAAAATATTGTCTTTTATTTCTAGGTGGAACAAGAACGTCTGGACAAGGTTTGGCCCAAACTGCGTGTTCTGGCTCGTTCGTCTCCGACAGATAAACACACTCTGGTCAAAGGTGAGCGGATTCGTTGAGCGTTTAATGTGACTGAGTGTTCTGCTGCTGAGCTGAGTGCAGCTGTAAATCAGATGCTACTTCCTTTTGTAAATGCAGTAAAAAGACAATCAGCTTTTCCTAAATCATTCATAAACTCCCCGTGTGTTCTGTTCCACTCTGTCGATCAGGCATCATCGACAGCACAGTGGGAGAAACCCGACAGGTGGTGGCAGTGACAGGAGACGGGACTAACGATGGCCCCGCCCTCAAAAAAGCTGATGTTGGCTTTGCCATGGTAACCATTCCTTTTTATTTTATTCCCTCATTTTTCTATTCCCCTGGTTCCTGAGCTCACCGGTGCTTCACACGTCTCTGCCAACAGAAGAAATGTAAGAGTTAATTAGATTTTTAATGCAGTGAAATATCCACAACAACTCCAGAGTTAAACATCACGAATTCATCGAAGCTGCTGTGAAATTAAATTATAGATCAATAAATATTAAGACGGGGCGTATTCTGCTCTGTGGGGTCTTACATCAGCACACAGTCTGTTTTATACAGTTCTGATTTTTTTTTATATAAATTCTGCTCTTTGCATAACATCATAAACAACATCCGAATCACTGACCTCAGTCATCTTAAAGATTTGGGGGATTTTAAAGGGTTCATTTGCAGACATTTAATGACTGATAGCTTCAGACAAGCTGTTGTTTCTTCTTGAGTTTTAATCCATTTCAGTGTCTTCAGCAGAAGCTGTACAAGTTTGAGTATTTGAAATGTTTTTGTGCACCTTCGTTCTGAAACATCATGAGCAGATGAAGAAGCTCACTAACAGATTGTTTCTACCACTTAGATTCAATCAGACACGAAAGATTCTTGGAAGGAGTCGTACATCTTAAAGTTAGCAAGTATTTAGCTTACGATACAGATGGAGTCATTATTTATTCATTTGGTTGTTTGTGTGTTAATATTAAAGTATCTGCTGAATAAATCAGAAATCATTATTTCAGTCAGCTGATTTCTGAGAGATTATCAGGTGAAAACAGCAAACTGTGGTTTTTAAATGTAGGTAATAACAAAGAGATCAAGGTCCAGATCTGGTTTACAAAACAGTCACTCAGGAAAAAATACTTCTTGATGACATCACCCAAAGCCTGATGGGTAATGTGTAAGATATGGAATGGATTCTGCAGCTCTTTTTTTGAAGCTTTAAACAGATCAGAGACCAGCTGAGGACTTCAGCTGCAGACAGATTAAAACCAGGAGTTTCCCTGTTTACTGTCACTGTCTGTGAACTGAATCAGCTGCTAATGATTATTTGTTTTTGTTGTTGTGAGGTGTCTCTCCCAGCTGACCTCAGAGCACAAAGAGTCACTCTAAACAGATAATCAGCAGATATTGATTGCTTTAAAACAGCTCAGGAGCATCAGCTGACCGCTTCGTGTTGTTCTGACCTTTATTTATGGAGGAAAGTCATTTGAACAGCAGCGTCTCCTGCAGGCTGGTGAGCAGCTGCTGTGCTGTCAGACAGCTGTTTGTGTTCCTGCACACATCACTGCCGTGAACCCGCAGTCCTGTTTGAATATTTTTAGGTTTTGCTCGTGTCCCTGTTCCGTTCTCGCCTGTTTGTTTGGAAAAACAGATGATGATCCTCCTCCTTCTGCACAGGAGCGTCTCTGAGACTCTGCAGCTCACATCACAGATTCACTACAGTTACTCTGAGCTCAAATGATGAGGAGCATCAAGCTTTGTACACAGTAGCTGTGACACACACACAGTGTGCTTTAAGTTCACATTTCTCATGAGCCACAGTGAGAATGAATCAACAGAACTTATTAAACACATTCCTGTTGATTCTGGAACGTTCTGTCATTTAATGCTGATCCTCGTGTCCTGCAGAGGAGACAGGAAGCAGAAACGTCCTCGTGATGGTATCTGATGAGTTGCAGTAAGTTCTCCAGAGAGACAACGTGAGAGTCTCGTTTGAGCAGGTTCTTATTGTTACAGAGGTGGTTTTTAAACTGGTTACATCTCCATGGTAACTCACTTCACCTGCTGTGGAGGTGGAGAGGAGGATCTTCAAGTTTCTGTTTCTCTGCACTGCTGACGTCAGACCTGCTGCTCCAGTACTGAGACATGTTTACAGATGTATTTACAGACTCTTTTAGTCACTGAGGCTCATTTAATATTCCAACATGTTGGAGAACAAGTAGTGGATCTGAAGGTTTACCAAAGTTTGGTGAAGAGTCTGGATGCATTGAACTCGTTAGTGGGGTTAGTCTCACTGGTTTGGGTCCTTTTCCTGGGATGAATCGATGAGGAGCAAAATTTAGAACAGCAGATTAAATTAGACAGGAAGATTAACTCCAGCTGCTTCCTGCTCATGGAAATCCTCACCTGATTGTTTTGGGTTTTTCTGTCAGGGAATCGCCGGCACAGACGTGGCTAAAGAGGCATCTGACATCATCCTGACTGATGACAACTTCACCAGCATCGTCAAGGCTGTCATGTGGGGGAGAAACGTCTACGACAGCATCTCCAAGTTCCTCCAGTTTCAGCTGACTGTCAACGTAGTGGCCGTGATTGTGGCGTTCACCGGCGCCTGCATCACCCAGGTAACTGAAGATTAAAGCAAAGGCTCAAATTCAAGTCCAGATTGTTCCTCCATGATGCAGTCGGGTCTGATTTTTGTTCTGAAGGTTTGTGATGTTGAATGAGCATCATGGACCAGAACGATGCTGGAGTTAATTAAGAGTTTCTGTTTGTGGTGAAAGATGTGACGGATTTAGATGGAGAACGTGTCAACCTCACCTCATTCATAAAAACTCTTTAAAACAAGAAGATGTTTGTAGTTAATGTTCAAATGAAGCTCCGTTTATGCAGCAGTGATGATTAAAGTCGAGCACAAAGCTTTAACAAATTTACAGTATTTATGTTATTCTTATTGTTGTATTTTAAATTTGACTTTCATATTTTATGTGGAAGGTATTTTGATCAGTTTCATCTTTTTATAATGTCTAAATGTCTCTGACACTGAAGTGATCCGGGTCAGTTAAACACTTGGACCCGCCGGACTGTCTGTGCTGTAACACAGTAACATGGAAGTGTCACTGATTATTTTCTTAATCGAGTGTTTTCAGTCATGAGGCTGAACTCCTGAAATGATAAATGAGCATCTTGGGACCATGTTAATGAAAACGCTCACAGCTGGCACGACCGATAACTGACTCCTCTACAGCTCAGAGAACATAAACTAGGCTAAGATTCAGCCTGAAACCATGGCAACACGTCACATCTCTAATCCTGAAATATAATGGGAACTCTGCAGGTCCTGGATTTTACTCCGTGATCATCGGGCCTTTAGTCCATTAGACCAGTGGCATCTTAACTCACTATACTACAGATGATTTCTCTTTGTTGTTCATACACGGATGGACCCGCGGGCGTACACTGGGTCTTAGAACTCTGATGGCGGGTCAGTCAGAACGTGTGTGTGTGTAAGATGTGGAATATGAGATGCTGAGGGAGTGAGAGAGTGAGGCAGAGATCATCAAACGCCTGCCAAGCAGAGATGTGAGATCTGATCAAACCCTCTGAATCCACACCAGCAATTATCAGACTCACAGCAGAGACACAGGCTGTTTGTATGTGGCGTGTGTCTAACATGTTGCATTCACTATAGCTTGACACATAATCTCCTCACAGGCCACATAAACACACGTCTCAGTGTGGATGTCTAGATGTGTGTCCTCTAATGGTAATCTATTCAAATAACCAGATATTTATGGCATTCAGTTTGTGTCTGAATCTTTGTCACAATTTGTATAAAAACTAGAAGGAGAAACAACACGTCTGTATTGTGTTTGGAGCTAACAGCAGCAGCAGCATCTCTGCGTTACTCCACATGAACATGCAGCTCTGTGGTAAAACTTACAGACTGCCACGTTGACAAAACTTCACATCTCCAAAATCCAGATCTTCTGTTTGAAGTCTGGTCCTGTGTGAGCTGTTGGTGCTGCTCTGTGTGCACCAGCTGATGTAAAGACACATAAAACTGGAGATGATCTGAATATTCCTGTTTGTAGTTACAATGTAGTTTTATATTGAGATGCACTAGAAACATGAGAACATAAAAAGTTGTCATAAACAATATTTGAATTAGTTTTTACAAAAGGATTCTAATAACTTTAACAATTAAAATTACATTTAAATCAATTAGAGCTGAATCCAAATTAAAATCTCTACAACTCTGAACGAGGGAGGGAGGGTGGGTGTAGAGTTAGGCCAGAGCCAGGTTTCAGTCTCATTCTGTCCCTGTTTCTGAAACCTGTCCTGACCTCCAGCAGGTCCCTCAGTGTTGTTCATCCTCACGTCCTGATGTCACTCCCCTGGCTGTAAAATCCTTTTCACCATGTTGGAAAAGTCTGATTCCTCTGTGAACTGGATTTTCAGACCAGTTCCAGTTGGTACAAACACACATATCAAATCGAATCAATCAAAAATACTTTATTAATCCCCGAAGGGAAATTATGTGTTGTTGTAGCTCAGTTCTTCTTCATTGTAGAAGGTTCTAGCCGTGGACGGGAAGGATCTCCTGTAGAGGGTTCTAGCCGTGGACGGGGAGGATCTCCTGTAGAGGGTTCTAGCTGTGGACGGGAAGGATCTCCTGTAGAGGGTTCTAGCTGTGGACGGGAAGGATCTCCTGTAGAGGGTTCTAGCTGTGGACGGGAAGAATCTCCTGTAGAGGGTTCTAGCTGTGGACAGGAAGGATCTCCTGTAGAGGGTTCTAGCTGTGGACAGGAAGGATCTCCTGTAGAGGGTTCTAGCTGTGGACGGGAAGAATCTCCTGTAGAGGGTTCTAGATGTGGACGGGAAGGATCTCCTGTAGAGGGTTCTAGCTGTGGACGGGAAGGATCTCCTGTAGAGGAGTTCTAGCTGTGGACAGGAAGAATCTCCTGTAGAGGGTTCTAGCTGTGGACGGGAAGGATCTCCTGTAGAGGGTTCTAGCTGTGGACATGAAGGATCTCCTGTAGATGGTTCTAGCTGTAGACAGGAAGGATCTCCTGTAGAGGGTTCTAGCTGTAGACAGGAAGGATCTCCTGTAACGGTC
>SSNP01000075.1:1360112-1411429 GCA_006937955.1 Pachypanchax playfairii | reverse complement strand
CACACATATCAAATCGAATCAATCAAAAATACTTTATTAATCCCCGAAGGGAAATTATGTGTTGTTGTAGCTCAGTTCTTCTTCATTGTAGAAGGTTCTAGCCGTGGACGGGAAGGATCTCCTGTAGAGGGTTCTAGCTGTGGACGGGAAGGATCTCCTGTAGAGGGTTCTAGCTGTGGACGGGAAGGATCTCCTGTAGAGGGTTCTAGCTGTGGACATGAAGGATCTCCTGTAGATGGTTCTAGCTGTAGACAGGAAGGATCTCCTGTAGAAGGTTCTAGCTGTGGACAGGAAGGATCTCCTGTAGAGGGTTCTAGCTGTGGACGGGAAGGATCTCCTGTAGAGGGTTCTAGCTGTGGACGGGAAGGATCTCCTGTAGAGGGTTCTAGCTGTGGACATGAAGGATCTCCTGTAGATGGTTCTAGCTGTAGACAGGAAGGATCTCCTGTAGAGGGTTCTAGGTGTGGACAGGAAGGATCTCCTGTAACGTTCTGTGCTGCAGCGGATTATGAAGAATATTCTGACTGAAGACACTCTGTTGTTGAGTTTGTGTGTTCTGAAGAGGATGACGAGGGTTTTCCATCATGTTCTTCATCCTCCTTTGGACAATCAGCGACTCCAGTTCAGTCTCCAGGACAGAATCAGTCCTCCTTATCATTCTGTTCAGCCTCTTCATGTCACCTGTTCTAATGCTCCGCCTCCAACAGGTAACTGCAGATGTGATCAGGTGACAAACTCCTCTTCTTTTGCTGCTCCTCTTCAAATCTCTGTCTGCTTGTATTGTTGGAAAGCCAGACAGAGACACGCTGGAGTCCAGGATATGTTCCTTTAGCCGTGTCTCAGTAAAACACATGATGCTGCATTCCTGATACTTTGGCTGGGTCTTCAACAGAGATTCAAGTTCATCCATTTTGTTAACAAAGAGATCTCACATTTGTCAACATGACTGATGGAAGTGAAGGTTTAAACTTCCTCTTTCTCTCTCTTCACTTTGCTCCTGCTCTGCATCCACGTCTTCTTCTTTTGAGCTCATCAGGGATCCAGAGTTTCAATTTGAGGATTATTTCAGCCTTAGAAATGTCAGTTAGCTGCTCTTTCTTGTAAACAAGTCTCTCGTTGCCATGGTTACGCATCATAACAAGTGGCAAAAAAGTGACAAATCAAGCAAAAGACTCAATCAGCACAGCACCCAAATCAGAAGAAAAGTGTCTAGAAAATACCTCCAGAAGAAAAAAGCAGCAAGAAAAACTCAAAAAGAACAAAAAAAAAAAAAAAATGCTAGCAAATCCAACAAGCTGCCTAGCGCTATTCCCGAATATTCACCGTACTGTAACCTGATTAATCAAAGTCTTGCGGGGGGGACAATGAAATGTCGTGATGTAGTTTCACCCTGAACACGCCACACATCACAGGTCCGGAAGGAGATTCTGTTTAGCTCTTGAGAAAAAGTTTCACTATAAATCCAGTTTTTATAATGGTTTAATGCCAAATTTAAATCATAATTTTCCTAAATGAAAACAGACTTGATAGATTTACTCCCAAAGTTCAACATTTCTCCTCAGACTGAACTTACTTACCCGACTTCTCCTGCAGGATTCTCCTCTGAAGGCTGTCCAGATGCTTTGGGTCAACTTGATCATGGATACTTTAGCCTCTCTCGCTCTGGCCACCGAACCGCCAACAGAGTCTCTGCTGCTGCGTAAACCGTACGGCCGGGATAAGCCCCTGATCTCCCGAACAATGATGAAGAACATTCTGGGTCACGCCGTTTATCAGCTGATAATAATCTTCACTCTGCTCTTTGCCGGTGAGTTTTACTCTTTGGACTAAAAGCAAAAACGTGTGAATGATTGTTGTTTCACATGTATGTAGACAGTTTGTGGTTTTTATCCATCATAATCTTATTCAGGTGAGAAGTTTTTTGACATCGACAGTGGCCGTAACGCTCCGCTGCACTCGCCACCATCGGAGCATTACACCATTGTTTTTAACGTCTTCGTGATGATGCAGCTCTTTAATGAGATAAATGCCAGGAAGATCCACGGAGAGAGGAACGTCTTTGAGGGCATTTACAAGAACCCCATCTTCTGCAGCGTTGTACTTGGAACCTTCGCTCTTCAGGTAATACCATCATCTTCATCCCTCCATAAAAAAGTTACAATGTTTCTGAATCATCATGTTGTGGAGGGGCAGTGATCTTTCATCATGCAGACCACATCAGAAAAGGATTTAAACTAAGTGTAACTTTAATAGATGTTGTTTTCTGAATGTGCTACAACAGCCTCTGGTGGGTTTAAAGACCCACTCCAATGAAAACTGTTTTTCATGTTGTTAACACGTCCTCGTGGCATTTTTCTGATTATAGAATAGATTTTGGGTAAAAATGCCATAGTTGTAATTTAATGACCACGTGTTAATATAGCTCAAAATCTGATCAGAGACTGTAAAGAGACGTCCTGATGACAAGCTGACAGGTTCAGTCTCTGGTTGACTCTACTGAAGTCAGATTGTTCTGCAGATGTAAATAAATTCCTAGAAGTTCTGGGACTTACTGATGTTCTCTGGATGGATTAATCAGCTGACCACAGAGCAGGTAGCTGCTGTGTTCCAGTTCAGGAGGCTCCTGTGTGTTTGTATCACTGACACTCGCTGGTTTCCTTGTTACGTACAAAACTTTTCCTTTTAGTGTCGTGAGTGTGTTTGTATTTTTAATCTCCCTCAACATTTATATATTTTTTTCCTGTATGTTTATTTATTGTATCATTATCCCCAATCCCCTTATCACTGAACCCAGGCCCCACGGGCGTGAACACGGGCCCCGCGGGCGTGAACCCAGGCCTGCTGTTTCTTTTTAACTTTTGTTGGATCAATATAAAAAAATTTCTGTGAAATTAATGATAACATCTAAAACACTGTGACATCACATAACTCATGATGGAAGATTTTCTGTTCATTTTAATACGCTTCATGTTTTTCCTCCTCAGATCCTCATCGTTCAGCTGGGAGGGAAACCGTTCTCCTGCCACCCTCTGACCATCGACCAGTGGCTGTGGTGTGTCTTCATCGGTGTGGGAGAGCTGCTGTGGGGACAGGTAAGACCAGAACCGCAGGTGGTTTCACTCTGTGCAAACAGCTGAAACACCAGAGAGATTCATATCAAACTGTATGAACAGAGACGAGATGAAGAGGTCTGTCTTCTTCTTGCTTCTAACACGCTGCAGCGTTGCCATCACAACCATCGGCCTGGTAATGAGCTCAGCACATGAAGACAGTGCTGTTTATGAACATGGAGGGAAAATAAACCCTCTGTGGACACACATGATCCTGTTAGAATGAAAACCTGCACACAGAATGAAACACCACCTTACAGTCAGAAAGGTGACCTGGTGGGTCAGAACCAGAACAGAGATGGAAACCGGATGTGATCTGAGTATTCTGACTTAATTCACCTGTAAAACTTTTAGTTTCCAACTGAACGAGATGAAGGTGAACAATAAAGACGTGATGATGGTAAAAATACAGATGGTGTGTTAGGGCTGGGTGATATATCGAGCTTTTTAAAAATATCGAGAATTTTTCAGAAATGATATAGAAAAATTAACTTTTCTTGAGATGACTTATTTTGAGTTGAAATTACAGCGGCAGAGTCTGTTTCCTCCTTCCTCGTCTGTCTCGCGCACTGCTCCGCCTCCGAGGTGCAGCTGAGCAACCTGCCTGCTTGTGCTTAACAGCTGAGATATCGTCAAGCACACATGCGTGTCCTGTTGCTCGCAACAGCCTCACATGATGGTCACAGACAAACGGTGGAAAAATTCAACACAGAACTGTGATAAAATGAGGTGTTTTGGATTGAACAGCAGAAACGTGTATTCTGCAGAGTGCACCGAAAACACGTCCCGATCAAAAGTTCGAGCACATGTAACGTCTTCCAGCACTTACAGCAGCGGCATAAAGCTGCAGTGTGTTAAACTCGGATAGTAAAATCTTCTCAGCCTTCATCCTGAAACAGGCAGAACTTTCAGACCCGTCCAGTCACATATGAGCAGAAAAGCACGAAAGCTGACACGCACCAAAGACATGGTTTCCATGACAACTGTCCAGCTTCAAACAGCTAGTTAAATATAAGCGCTACCAATCTGAAATTATTTAGCAAGAAAGGTTTGACACAAAACGTGTGCAGATGTGAGAGAAAGTCTCTGATCTGTTGTTGAAACACTTTGCTTGGACCATCGACATGTAGATCAACAGGACAGTGTTTTCATCCACTCATTTCTCATATTTACACTAAAACGTTTGAACAGAGATACAAACAAGAGGACGAGTCTTTAGTAGAGACAAAACTTAAAATTGCCTTAACTCATTCAGTTCCAGCCATTTTCAGATTTCATATCCCCCTCAGCGCCAGAGATATTTAGCATTTTTACAGATGTTTGAAGGCCCACAGAATATTTTCTCCTATGACTGTGAATCTGAAACCATCAGCACAAAATTGAGTCTTTCTTCTTTCAAAAGCAAAAATAAAAAGTTTCTACCTCTTTCTGTTATTTAGTAATCTGCAGTACAAAAGAGGAACTTTTATGAAAATCCACACGTTTCAAATCTAAAAGCTGAGATAAAAAGCGTTTTGTGTAAAGAGGTTTTTCAAGCAGATCAGTGACTTTGATGATAAGTCTCTCTGAACAACCAGATCACGTCACAGCTGCTCACAGGCTCTGAATCTCTTCACCGTCTGTCTGTCGTCCTGAGTGTCTGGCTCCTCCCCCACTGCACACCCATTGTTACACGGTAAATAAGGGTGGTCTCGCCCAGAGAAGTGCACCACTGCTCTCTCCTGGATCATATTACTAAATACAGCCTGTAACGAGTTCAAATTCACCGAGCAGCTGCCCCAGAATGCTTTGCGGGATTTAAGCCAATAAAAGCTGTGGAGACGTCAAGACGTCTATGGCACTGAATGAGTTAGGATCGTACTGACCTGTTTTTATTTTTGCTCATTGGATCTTATTTTGTATTTTGCATTACTGTATTTTTGTTTTAGTCATGGAAAAGTATTTTTCATTCATTTTGTTTTAGGAAAGTTTAATTTAATTTACAGCTATTTCTATTTCAGTGAACTGTTTTAATGCACATGAGCTGTTGCTAGTTTGTAAAAGTGCATTTAGTGCTCAAGGCTTTAAATTAGAATGGTCTCTTTGGTTACTTGAAGAAAAAATTATATCGATATATATATCGTATATCGAGATTCAGATGAAAAATATTGAGATATGAATTTTGGTTCATATCGCCCAGCCCTACGGTGTGTCTAACAGTTACCATCATGTAATATCAAGGAACATTTTTAAAGTCTGAACATCAAACTCATTGTTTTGGACAGAATTTATACAGAATAACTTTTTTTTTTTTTAAAGTCACAAATTCTTTTTTCCTTTAATGAAGCAGTTTTTTTTACTGAATGTTAGAAATATATCAGACTGTTGGTTGAGTTAAAGCAACTAGAAGGAAGTTTGACATTTTTGGGCTCACTATTGCTCTGCAGGCCAAACGCGTAAAAGCAGCCTTAATAGTCAAAGAAAAGGCCAACAGGCACAAAGGCACCGTCATCCCATACGTGGCAGGAGTCTCAGAGAAACTTAGAAGAATCTTTTCCAAACACAACATCCCAGTAAACTTTAAACCCAGCAACACCCTCAGACAGAAACTGGTCCATCTAAAAGACAAAACAAGAAGCAGAGTGGTGTCGTTTATTCAGTCCAATGTAGTGAGGACTGTCCAGACCTTTACATTGGGGAAACGAAACAACAACTACACAAGCGCATAGCACAACACAGGAGGGCCGCCTCGTCAGGCCAAAACTCTGCAGACTACCTACACCTGAAGGACAAGGGACACACTTTTGAAAATGACAGAGAAGATAGATGGTTTGAGAGAGGAGTGAAAGAAGCCATCTACGTCAAATGTGAAAAACCCACGCTAAATAAGGGTGTGGGGGCCTTAGGTTTCAATTGTCTAGAACCTATAATGCAGCTTTGAATCTCATACCTAAGCAGTTTCAGTCCGGGTCCCACATGCCTGCATCTAATGACTCCCTCTCAATGGAGCCCAACGACCCACCAGGAAAGGGAGAGACAGGATACTCAGAGTAGTCTCGGCTCATTAAACAACAATAGAGAACTACATCTTATACACTTGATTCTCCCATATTCCAGTTAGAATTGACAAAGCTCCTCGGATGAGAAGCGAAACATCTTCAAGTAACCAAAGAAGTCCTGTTGCTTTCATTTGAACCCTTTGGATTACCATGACCTGGATGACTGAGAACCTTCACCAGCATCCTGTATTCCACAATTTACAGATTTACAGGCATGACTTCGACTGAGATAATGTGATGTTATGATATTTAAACTAAATCAGCTGTGAGCACGTCAAACAGATTAAAAATGTTTCTACTACAGGAAATATGTGAAAGCATCAACTTTTCATGGACTCAGATAAACATTTGACTCACATGCAGAACTCAGGCTGGACTAAGATTTCAAAGTTGTTAAAACTGACTTTATTTTCAACAATGATCAAACTCAGGGCTATGGGCAGACAGAGAGACAGGCAGAGAGACAGGTTCAGATGACTCCGGGTTTCACAGAGCTCGGGCGAGTCAGAGTGTAATCCAGCAGCCTGCTTCTTCTCCCCCCCGCAGGTGTTCCAGCGTTCCAACCAAAGATTTTCTTCCTGAGAAGATGACTCACTCTGTACAGTCGCTCACAGAACATGACACAACTCTTTTCTCCACGTATTTAGTAATAATTTCTTACCTTTCAAGCAAAAATGACTCAGACTGCAGGTCTTTTCTCATACTGAGATTCTCTCAGTATTTTCCACTTCTCAAATGCCGAATCCATCTTTACCTCCGTCGATCCGACTCAAGTTTCTCCCTTTTTGTCATGCTGGAAATTCTTGATTGTGGTCTGGGTTGGAGTGTGTCTCTTGTTCTCAGTAGAATCCATGCTTCAAACGCTGCTCTCGCTGCAGCTTTAGCTAGCAATAGCAAACGCTACGTCTAAGCATCAACACGCATGACT
The DNA here is from genome assembly GCA_006937955.1 of Pachypanchax playfairii. Classification (NCBI taxonomy): domain Eukaryota; kingdom Metazoa; phylum Chordata; class Actinopteri; order Cyprinodontiformes; family Aplocheilidae; genus Pachypanchax; species Pachypanchax playfairii. Next base: position 1,404,353 of record SSNP01000075.1, on the reverse strand, counting down.
CCATGATGCATTCAAGTACCTCTGGAAAGTACGGTGTGTGTTCTACCTGAACAAGCTCCATTAATAACTAATAAAATGATTTTACATGCATATAGAGATGACTACAGTAAAAATGCCTGGGCTCTTTCTAGTGACCAGGACATTATTGGAGCATGTATGAGGAAGAAATTGTACAGTTCTATAAATTTATTTGTGGTTAAACCTCCTTAGAGTCCCTTTAAGAAAAAAGTAGCTGCTAAGTTGGCTGATGTTTATAAAACCTGCCCTTTTCAAGTAAAGCACCCCCCCCCCCCCTTTGTTTTATTATAAAGACAGATTTCAATCTGAAATGTGTGAAGTTCAACCTGAGTGAAGTTCATAATGTCTCCAGGACATTTTGCAGCAGGTTTCAAAGTAATTATACTGATCAATTGACTGACTGTCTTCAAACCTCAGCTGATCTCAGCCATCCCGACTCATCACCTCAAATTCCTGAAGGAAGCTGGACATGGAATCACTAAGGAGGAGATCCATAAAGAGGAGATGACGGAGGATACAGATGAGATTGATCACGCTGAGATGGAGCTGAGGAGAGGTCAGATCCTCTGGTTCAGAGGACTGAACCGCATTCAGACTCAGGTACGACACTCCATCCTACACCTGACCCAGAACACATCCACAGGTTTTCTAAACCCAGTAACCAGGCTGTCGCTTCTGAAGATGAATATGGTTGTCATGGGCACTCATCACAGGGAAGAACAGGCTTTTTGATGTTTTTGGTTGGTTTGATTGGATAAAGTTAATTTTATTGGCTATTAAGTTTTGCTTGTTGATGACATAAAAATGTGATGTAGAAGAAAGAATAGAAACTGACTTCAGTTCAGCCTGATTCCAAACTGAGAAGGTAAAGAGCTGGAGGTCTGCAGCTGGAGGTCTGCAGCTGGAGGTCTGCAGCTGGAGCTCTGCAGCTGGAGCTCTGCATCTGAAGACTTCATGTATGACCCTAAGCTCACCGGTTCCTCACAGGTTTCGTTCTGAAGCAGATGATCCACTAAATTCTTCTCCCAGCAGTCGAGGCTGTAGCTGAAGGTTTACTCTGAAATTCCTCGTGTCCTGATTCATTGTTTGTTTGAGCCTCATTTCATCAGGTCTACATCACAAACGGATGTTCGCAGTTCTGTGGACACACACACGCATGCACACACTCTGCAGCTGTAGTCCAGTTAATTTCACACTCTGCTGCAGATCTTCACTTCAGAACCACTTCATTAAAACACACGAATTAAAGAGGACGAGCAGCAGCGACGAGGAGCTTATCGGTGAGCGAATCCATCACTGCGTTATGAAATACAGACAGATGGAGCTGCATTTACAGGAAATCCAACAACAAGCTCAGAATCTTTACAAACATGTTGGAACTTTGCAGCTTGAATCAGTTTTTAGTTCCAAGATGGTTTTTTTGTTCATATTATTATTGTTTATAATTATAATGAAACTGGAAACTAGTAATTATATTTGTGTCTTACATTTATGTTAAAATATTAATACAGATTTAATTTACTTTTTTTTCGCAGCATCTTCAGTGATAACTGTTGTCATACGTACTTCAATGTGTGCGTGCACGCGTGCGTGACCTGTCCTCCTCCTACATGATCAACACATACTGAGCATTAGCATGTCCACAGGCAGTCCATTCTGCCCCATGGGCTTCATTAGCCATGATGCTAACACCCACTTACAGGAAAAGCAGCCAACACTCGGCTCACACGCGCATGCGGGCGCACACACACAGAGAGTCAGGTGTTTTAGTCTTGGTAGTGGATTGAGGCCAGAAGGTAAACAGTAAATAACTTCTGTTTTGTTGTTTCTCCTCCAGAAAGAACCCTAAACACCTAAAACCTGGTTTTTAATGTTAATTTTTATTTTTCAAGATCCAGACAGATGAAGATGTTTCAGTTGGATTCTGTTGTGTGTTTGATCTTAACCTCTAACTTGTCCTGATAAAGCTGCAGAGCATCATGATAGAAAGATGAAAACATCGTCATCACACATGAAGCTCTGGATTGTGGATCTGTAATGTCACTCTGTCGTCCTCCGGGAACGCCAGTACTGGGAGGCAACAAAAGGCTGCGAGCTAATTAGGTTCTTATCTCTCCTGCTACCTCTCCTTTCCTCCTCCTCTCTAATCCGGGGGGGCAGCATTGCTCCGCTCAACGCTTCGACAGTCAAACACAGTGGGGGGGGTAATTGGTACAAGCAGCAACTCACTGCTGAAACTTTATCAGTCACTCCAAATGACATTTCTGCACTTTTTGCTGCCTCCGCTGCTCATTCAGACTGATGTAAGCCCGATTCACAAGCTTTTTATTCATTGTTCCAGTTTTTCTTTTCATCCCTCCTTTCTAACCGAGTCTTTTAATAATTCTCACATTTTGTCACTAAATTGCAGTTTTCAGATTCTAATGTTTTTCTTCTCAGACTTCTTGTCCCGAGCTTGTCCTCTCTGATCTCTGGCTCGTTCTCAGTCTTCGTTTCTCTGGAGGAGAAGCTGCATGAAGTTTCATATTAGGAAGCTGAGCAGTTAGATTCTTTCTTTCTATCTAATGATGTCGGTTTCTTTGTGTGACTGATGTTTTGTGATAAATGTTTGTATCTGATTTCTATCTAGTTTCTGACAACGTACAGTGTTTTTACAATTAAATTTAATTAATTTTTTAGATCTATGCATCTTTAACTCCTGCCTTTCTCTAACCTATCTGGAAGTATCTTCCTCCTGGTTTGTCTGTCCTGTCTTCTTGCTCTGTCTCTGCTGTCTAACAGTCTGTTGCGGCTGTCCTTCCTTCAGATGGATGTGGTCTATACCTTCCAGACGGGCCAGGCAGCAGTGCCCGGCGCCCTGCGCCGCCAGCCGTCCGTCGTCAGCCAGCACAATGATGCCACTGCTGCCAAAACTCTCTCTAGCCCCACCCATGTAGGGCTTAGCTCCTCCTCCTCTGTCACCAACTCAGCTGGGGCTCCACCCCCTGCTGCTGCTTCTTCCTCCACTGCAGGCAGTGAGTCTGTGCCGGGAGGCCAGCTAACACCCGCTTCACCGGGCTGGATTCTGTCTTTGTTCTGTTTGAACTGCATGAAACGTTGCATGACTCTGTGAAACAGCACAGTTCTGACCTCAGCAGGTGTCTGCATGTCCTGATCCCAATAGCTGCTCTGATCAAAGGCTTTGTCTCCTTTTTTCTTACAGAGACATTCAACTGGACTTTCAGTTGTTAGAGAGATTTTCAAAATCTTTATAGTTTCCTTGAATTATTGTTTTGTTAGAAAAGATTAAAACTAAAGGGAACCCCAGCCGGACCTGTCACAAAGCTCTTCTAATCTCAGCATCTGTTAGCTTGTGTTCCTTAAAGCTTCCCCACCATAAGAGCATCTTCTTCTGAAGCAGCAGGAAAAGCTCTGTTTGAATTTGGAGTAATTAAAATAAGTGATAAAAATGCTGAAACATCGTAATGAGTAAAGGAACTGGAGAGGTTCTCCTGTTGATGTGTGAACACCGTGAGCTGAAACTCACAGGATCTGAAGACTGAAAGACAAACTGAATGACTGTCCAGAGTCTAAATCCAACCCCAACGTCTCCATGTCTCACTAATATGTAAACTTTCCATCTGGTTAACTTTGCATTAAAAACCACAGTGGCTTTAGAAAGTTACTGACCGGGTTTGTTAAACGATGGCAGCTGAAGTAAAAGCAACATGTGAGCATCTTATCTGCTTCAGTCTTGTTTAAATGGAAAGGCTTTTGACAGGAAACTCATTTGTTCAGCTGTGGTTTTCTGTTTTAAAGGACATGCAGACAACCTGATCTGTTTGTTTGCTCCTGTTTTCCATCTGCTTCCTACCAGACTGTCCACTGCTGCAGCGTTTCTCCATTTCAGTCCTTTTTCCCATTTTAAATCGTCCCTCCTTCTCAAACAGCCGCAGTTTCTTCTTCTGCATGTTGTATTTGAACGTGTTGTATTATCGTGAGACTTGCTGCTGATGAATCAAGAACTGATCAATTTTTTGTTCGTTTGGCTAAAAAAATAATAAAAAAAAACAGAGGAGGCTTTGAATCCATCTGATGTTTGACAAGGAAGATAAAACCTGTAAATAAATCAAACGTTTAGGGTTGTTGCCTCTTTTCCTCAGAGGACTTGGTCTGGCCACCAAGATACTGTAACTTATGGGTTAATCCTGAACGAGGTTAAATCTGTCAGGCTCTGCAAGTCTCTCGTGGTTTACCAGCCTCGAGCCTTTTAAAGTGTGCGTGTGTGCGTGCATGCTCTAAACTGCAGCGCTGTCTTTAGTTCTCCTGTGGTTCAGTAACAGAGAGCTTTGAACTGCAGCATTATTAATTAGAATGAAGAGTGTTTGCTGGTGCGTATAAATCAGTGTGATCAGCTGCAGCCTCGGTGGATTCATCAGAGAAAGGACTTCAGGCAGAGGACAAAAAGGATTAAATACCAAACAGGGTAGAATGTTTGTTGTTGTTGTTTACTGAATCAGGACCTCATTCAAAATTTTTTACAAAGGATCTGTTTACTCGCTTGTGACCGAAGTGATAAAGTGGCTCCATCACCTGTAAGAGCTCCGACCTAGTTGTTTTTTTTAGATGTATTAAGATTCATTTATTTAACGAGCACATGACAATAGGTGGAGTTTGTTTCCAGTACAGCATGACATGCTGATGTCTCTGTTAAACACTCAACAGCACAAATACATATAGAAACATCAGCTAGTGACTAGGTTTAGTGTGCAGTCTCTGCAGCACCTTCCAGAAGGTAGTAGAGTGACCAGGTGATCTGCAGGATGAGAGGGTTCGAGGTGATTCTTACTGAGTGATACGTCTATGGTAGAGTGTGTCAGTAGAAGGGAGGGTGTACCAAACTATTATGGATGAGGTGAGTAAGCTCTGGATGATGCAGTGTAGAACTGGAGCAGGATGTTACATCTGACTCTAAATGTTGTCTAAGAAAGAAAAATCTTTTATTGGCTTTTTTTGTAGATTTGGTTTGAGTGGTGTCTCCATTTGAACGTGTTACTAATGTGTGTACTTAAAACTTTAAATGACTTAGTGATGGTGATGGGTGTTTTGTAGGTGGGTGAATGTGAGACATTAACAATGAGTTCCTGTGTTTATGATGTTATGTTGCAGGTTGTTGTTTTTGCACCAAATGACTGTTTGGGCGACCTGCTCATGATAATGTGTAGGTGTTTGTTATTATCAGTGATGAGTCCAGTTATAGTAGCATCATCTGCATATTGGAGGATATGAGGGTGTTTGTATAGATGGAATAAAGCCAAGGGGAGAGAACACAACCTTGAGGTGCACCTGTACTTAGGGTCACATTTTAATATTTTTTATGGATTCAAACTGGATTACCACATAATACTGTGTCATGTGACAGCTGCGTATGTCACTCGGCCCCTGTGGAAAGAACCCACCTCCCAGGGCCAAGCTTTGAACTTTAGGTTAAACCACCGTCGTTACCGTTGCACTGGTTACTACAGAAGGTTGCTGGTTCAACTCTTGGACCTTCTCTGTACCATAGGCCATGTGAAAGTTGGTAAAGTCTCAGTTTTCTGTGATCGTGAACACAAAGAGGATTTAATGATCAGGGTCAGATTGATGTGAGTCATGTCAGAGACGAACAGGATCTGAAGGAGGAAGATGTTTCCCAAACCAATAAAAAGCCTTTCAGTGTTTTAGTCCAGGTGTGTTTGTTACATGATGCTGCACATGTGGCTGTCTGTTGGTGTTTCTGTGTTGCACATCTTACAGTCAGCTGCCTCTGATATCATGAAATTTGACCTTTTATATTGATTTGGTGTATATTGGTTGGTTTGTTTGTTCCTAATGTTTTCAGCTGTCTTGTTTTCGTTGACGTTGTTTTTTGTGGGTTTGCATCTCATGTCCAGATTCAGATGCACCTCATTCATGTTCCCATCAGCCTCTGCTGCCTGTGTGACGTCTAATCTTCATGAGAACAGAATGTTCTTGTCCTCTGACGTTTCTTCTGTTTGTTTCAGATTAAGGTGGTGAATGCGTTCCGTAGCTCCGTCTTTGATGTGGGGAGCCCACAGTCCCGTAGCTCCATCCATAACTTCATGGTCCATCCTGAGTTCGTGCCGCAGTCAGAGGAGGAGGCTCACAACTACCACACAGAAGAGACGGAGGGTGAGATCAACCCCCTCCCCGAGTCCTCATCTGGGGCCACGGGGGGGGGAGAACCACCCTGCACCTTCTCCAACAACAGCAGCTCAACCATCTGAGTTCCTCCCTCCTCTTCATCAGCTCCCTGTCAGTCACCCAACAACTGAACTGTCACTCAGAGGAGGGAAGTCACGACTGTTCATTCTCATGTTGTTCACCGCCGTCTGCCACCTTGTGTTTTTCATACCGACTGTGGTGTCATTCTACCTGTTACTTTGTTCCTCATCACCACCACACCTGGTCAGTTGAAGGTGGAGTTCAGAGTCTTCACATGAGAAGCCTGTTCTACACTAATTTACTTTCTGTTGACGATCCTTCTGAACAGCATTTAAACTGTCTTCAGTTCAGACTTGCAGCACTATGTCTTGTTCTGTATTTGCTTCATTCTGTTCTTCATGCTGTCTTGCTGATGTATGTTTATACTCTGATGCGAATGCAAAACTGTATTCTTTTCTTTTTTCAGTCCTCAAATCCAGATATTTTGTCATTATTTCTAGATTTTAAGACGTGAAAAGAAAACTGCGTTTTCTTAGCCAGAGTGAGTGAAAATGTATAATAAATATTGTTGATGTTACTTACAGTTTAGCAGCCTTATTGCCTGAAGAATGAAGGTTATTCTGATGGGATAATCCTCTAGTGACAGGAAGTTAAACCATGTATGATGCCTCTTAAAGATGAGGGCTTTCTTCTCTCATCTCTCCGTGAAGATGGGCTCTAAGGAGGGAAGTGAGACTCCCATGACTCTCAGTCTCTCTCACCAATTTTCCAGTCTCTCACTCTGCAGAGGCCGTTCCAGAAAGAGCTGCAGCGTGTTCTCTGTAGTGATCTAATAAATGTTGTGAGGATTGAGTATTTAGTCTCTTGAGGAAGTGGATCCTCTGCTGAATTTTGCTGGTCAGCTTTGTGGCGTTGGACTCCATGAGAGAAGCTCAGTGATGTAGACTCCCATACGTTTACTGTAGTTGACCCAGAGGTGGTCTGCAGTTCAGTGAGCTCTTTAGTCTGGTCATGTTGACAGACAGTTTGTTTGTTCAGCCTCTGCAGAATGTTTCATCGTTGTTGCTGATGAGTCCAGCAGACCTAATGAGCTGGTTTAAACTGAACTGAACGGTTCAGTCATACGACAGCAACGTAAAGATCAAAGGACTGAACACACTTCCCTGAGGAACTCCATTCCTCAGTTTGATTGTGACGGATTGCTGCTGACTGGTTTTAGTCGGGGTGGGGGTCTTCTGTCACACCTGTCCTTGCTCTTCAGGTGGGATACGACTGCGTGTGTAATGGCATTGTCCTGTTGGCGTTATCAGCAACGTGTAGCAGGTCCATAAAAGGTGGGAGGCGGGCTTTAATGAATCGTAACATTCACTAAGTAACTACATGAAAGTTTGTTGATGGTTGACAGTTCAGAGAATGTCTTGTGAGTAACACTACAGTGTTCTTCATTCTGTTTGCAAGTTTGTTCTTTATTTAGTGCGCTGCATGTGGAAGAACACGGCGTTCACTCCTCAAATTACCAAATACAGCAGCATCCAGAGAGAGTTTGGTTCTGATCTCATCTCATTTGGTCGGGGTTCTGGTTCCTCCTCCCCTTGTGTACAGTGTTTATGGGAAACAGGAAGGTGCTTCATCCTGTTAGAAGATGCATGTTTCTCTTCATCTGTATGAGTGATAGTAACTTCTGAATGAATACTCTTATTCTGACAGTCATCTGTAGTCTGCTGCAGGGTCTGTTCAGAGCTCCATGAATGTCCTGTCTGCACATCTGAACATCCCGTCTCAAACACACTGAAACAAGCTCATGATTCTTGAATGACGTGGAAGATTCCATCAGGTTCTGTGTCGCATTGTCGCCCTTCTTCCCTCTCACGCTGTGATTCAATCACAAGAAGAAGAACAGAGCGTCACTTTGCTTCTTGTCTCGCTCTCAGGCCTCCACACTGGTCCATCTTGTCTCGCTCTCAGGCCTCCACACTGGTCCATCTTGTCTCGCTCTCAGGCCTCCACACTGGTCCATCTTGTCTCGCTCTCAGGCCTCCACACTGGTCCATCTTGTCTCGCTCTCAGGCCTCCCAGCTTCTTTCCACACAGTTTCTGTCACTCATCACAATGAACCAGGTGTGGAGATCTAAACGATCTGAAGACCTGCCAGGAAGTTCAGGTGTCTTCCTGCCATCAGCACAGACACCAGGTCTTCTAAAGCTCACGTAGAGCTGACAGATCAGTCTGGTAATGTCAGACAGGAAGTTCAGTTCAGCAGACAGGAAGTGAGTGGAGCTGTGAACCAGGTGTGGACCATCTGCTCGTGTTGAGATGAATCTTAGTACCACTGCTGATGTTTTTGTTCCACTGTCTGTCAGATTTAAAATCAGCTGTCAGTGACATCACACAGCCAGCAGCGAGCAGACGTTTGATCATCGTCATCGTCGTGACGCCTGTTTGCTGCGCTGTGTTTGACAAACGTCAGTGTGGGAGCCACGCTGAGGTTTATAGGAGACTGATGATGCCACCAGTCAGCCTGTAGAGTTAAATCCACTGTGTCCCTGCCGCCGCTCAATGCTTCAGTAGGTTACCATAGTAAAAATGAAGTCAGTCAGAGGCGGCGGCGCATTTAATCTCCTCTTATTTAAACAAACAGCCATCAGCCTGTCACTGATATGAAACACCTTACTGAGGTAATGATGTGCTACTACTGCCATATTGCCAACTTTTCTCATGACTATGTTAATCTTCCCCTCAGATAAGCTCTTTCTATCTGCTCAGAGCCATATTTTATAGGATGTTGTTTTCTGTCATTGTTATTGAGACCCCCCCCCCCCAACATTTCCAGCCCTTTACTCCAAACTCGACCAAAACAAAGAAAACTCTTCAGTTGTCACTGCCGAACCAAGTTGGAAGGATCTCTCCAATGTTTACATGAAAAGCAAGTTGATGGCAGTTCGCCTTCATCCGACCAACTTCCCCGTCATTCCCTTTCTTTCCTGAATCTTTAGACTTAATATTTAACTACATAGAGAATCTTTCTTGCATGGTTTTCATATAAGACTCAATGTTTTTCTCATTTTTTACAATTCTTCTGTATTTTTATATTAAGTACTTTTTAATATTTTGGAGATATATGAATATAAATGTATAGGCTGAAGAGTTTGGTGACAGTACAGTACATGAATGAGAGGAATCTACTGTGGACTCTGTGTCTTTTTACAGCTCTAAATATTTATGCCACGTGTCGTCTTGGTCACCTGATGTTAGGGCTCAGAAACCTGCAGTGACTTGTTTACTTCCTGTTGGCCATTCAGTTAGAATCTGAAGAGTTTAGTCTCATCAGCCCGTTTTTACATGATCATCATACTTCAGATGTTGTGACGCAACACTATGTGATTTATGAAACTACATTAGAGTTCAGTAACTTGAATACAGCTGTGTTGAACATTAAATGGGAGTGTGCAGTTATTTATCCACCTCTGCTGTTTGTTTCTGTACATTGAAGCTTCAGATGTTCATGAATGAGTGAATCAGCTGTTTTCCAGCTGGCAGGTGTTTCAGTCAACAAGTTCAGAGAGAGACAAAACTGTGTCCTGCTTCAGGCTCCATCAAGGGTCAACAAAGACCCGCCCACTCACACCAAAGTCAATCTGAGTAAAGACGGGGCTGAATCTCGTGTCCTCGTGTTCCACTGCGACAGTGACGCTCCTTTAAGGAGCTGAAAGGTGCAGATGCAACAGGTTTCTGTCAGAGTTCCAACGTGCTGCGTAACAACCGCCAGACGACTCATTCCAGAGGTGGTTGTGGTGATGAAACATCAGCTGCTGCAGCAGCTCATGACCCTCCGCCGTTTGAAGGGTGACAGTCGTACTGCTGACACAATCAAACACGATCAGACTGACCTACCAGCAGTCCAGATGTTGAGGACTCTGTCTTCCTGCACGTCTTTGTTTGCTGTGATTGATCAGAATTAGTTTTTAGAACCAGAAACAAACGCTGAGGAAGTTGGAACTTTGTTTAAAACGAAACAGAACATCAGGTTTTTAATGTTTGGAAAAGAAACATTTCTACTTTGGATCTGCGGTAGCACTTGGAACTGGGATCAGCCCTGGACAGTCTTTAGTTTTGTTTCGGACCAGGTCCAAAACCTGATGTAAGACCCAGATCAGTGTGACGGATTCTGCACCCAGAATGTCCCGGGTCAGGTGTTGGTGACTCGAGTAGACTGGTCTGGTCTGGTCTGGTCCGGTCTGGGAATTTATCTGTTTGTTTGTTGTTTACATTCTGACCAAAGAAGTTGTTAAACTCTGTTTTCACGTCTGCACGGTGACGAGTGTGGAGGCTGTGACAGGACACAGCTGCTCATATAGAGGTCATGACCTTTATGATCCAGGTCAGCTTCAGAAACTCTTAGTGAAGAGGGTGGGACTGTTAACGCTCTTGTGACATCACTTCCTCTTTCTGTGGCGTATGTATACGTGACACATGCTTGTCTTGTCGTGCTGCTGAACACCTGCGCTCCAACAGTGTAAATATTGTGGTATAAATGAAGAGTGATGAAGTGTACCTGAGAGGGGGCAATCAGCCAATCATCACCAGGCATAGCTTTAAGAATGTTCTGCCAAAGTCGCTCTCTTGTTTATGTCATGTGACTTTCCGCCCCGCTTCCCCTACCTGTACCTGGTTGGAGATTGTCCCCCTGCTCTTGCCGTAGCCTGGGTGTGGCTCTGCAGGTCTGCTTGGACTGGTTGCCCTCCCGTCTCATATCGGGCGCAGCTTCGCACCTGTCACCTGTTTGTGCCACATCACTGATCTGACGGTCCTAATGAGACTCGGCAGCAGACTGAGAATCTTCACCTGGATCCAGTTTTTAGATTTTTTTGGACTTGATGTCTGTTTGTTGCAGTTTTCCATCAGGACTTCAGTAATGCAGAAGGAGCTCGCTGCTTCTTCGGCCGCTGTCACATTCGGACTGCTTCGCTTCAGAACAACTTCCTGTCAGCAGATACGAGGAGTCCTCTGGAGAACCTTCTCACCGTCTTCAAGTAAAAAATTGAAAAAGCTTCAGATGAGCTGGAATACGACAGCTGGAAGTCATAAGCACTTATATATCTATATATTTCTACACCGTATATATTTATGTTTGATATGTATGTGCTAATATATATCAGATATAAATATAAAGATCAAAAGATGGTTCTCAATGGAACTTAATTGCAAAAAAGACTGAAATGGTTTTTGTTTTTCTGTAATTACTATGATACCCAGTTATAAGCGTTGGTGTTATTTTTGTATAAACATAATATCATCTATGTGGCATGCATGACATATATACAGAATTTGGTGGTTTAAAGCAATATGTCCAACCTGGTGCGATTGGTTCCGTCGTGTTCTGTGTAGCCTAAAGCCACTGTGTACAAAAAAACAACAACAAAAACACTCAAAAAAAGAAAACTGCATTTGGATAAAACTAACTGTTCAGTAAACGTGTTCAATGTTCTGTGTTCTGCATGTTTTCGTATGGAATGAAACATCCCAAGTGTTGACTTGTTTTTCAAATCAAGTACCCCCCCCCGACACACACACTCACTTTATTTGCACTGTGAGGTGAAACGCACTGAGGAAATCAAACCTGTGTGATTAAAAACATTCCTGTTTTTTTCCATCACGTAAAACATCCGCCGCCACTCAGGTTTACAGAGTGTCCGTGAACTCATCACAGACGGTCACAGGAAGTGCACAGACTCATCTCACCCATCACATCTGATATCCATTCTGACAGATCCAGATGTCATTTATTGATCTCTCTCCATCTGAGCTCTGTGAGACATGAAGCTGCATCATCATCTTCATCAGAAAAGGTTTGACGTTTGATTTCAAAGTTCTTAAACTGCCAAATCTGAGAGAAAAAACTATTTGTGTTTAAGATGTTTAACAAATTGTGACATTTAGTTTAAAATATTCTACCATATTATAATGCTGTAAAACTGTTCGTGTTTTTCTGTCAACAATATTCAGAATCAACAGGTTTCATTTTCACTCCAATGTTGTCATTTTCCTGTCGGGGCACCAGATGTTCCTCAACACCGGTGGTGTGTGGAAGAGATTTACTGCAGCTGAGATGTGCTAACAGTTTCTACCTGTTCCCAGTGTTTGTGCTAAGCTAAATCTGAGGAAAGAGGTTGGACACTTCTCCTCTGACCCAGTCCATTTGTTTCTTATAGAATCATGTTCATATGGTGTGACATCAGCAGCACTGAGGTCACATGACCCCCAAACCCCACAGGAAGTGTCCATCAGTCCACTCAAGTCTCCAGTAAAATACATTAAACATTCACAGGACGTCCGTTTACTTTAAATATAAGGATCAAATTTTAAACATTTACTCTAAAATGAATCAATTTGATTTTGTCCCCCCCCGACTGCTGTGACCTCAGTGTTTCTGAAAGATTTACTATCCAGACCTAAATGTCCTGCGCTTCCTGAGTGTGTGTGTGTTTCCTCAGTGTGTGTCTCCTCCGTCTGTCACTCTCATCCCGTCTGTTTCGTTTGCTTCAATCTATGCAACAGAATCCAGTTGAACCTTCATCCAGTTCCTCGCCTCCTCTTCCTCGCTCTCACTCTGTCTGCTCGTCTTCTTCACTCTGCTTCAGTTGTTTGTACAGACAGAAGCACGACACGTGTACACTGACGTGTGTGTGCGCGTGTGAAAGACACACAGCTTGTTTTCTTTACTCTTTTGTAAGATATGATCATGTGGAATGCCCTGGTCTTCGTGTCCTGTCGTTTGAATTTAAGCTGAAAAGATGATAATCAAGCAACTGAGTAAAAGTTGTTTCATAAATATAAATATATAATATACATATATATATATATAAAAATCTATATACATAAAATAAAGCCATTGAAATTTGAAGTATATTTGTGTTTGTTTGTAATTCTTTACATGTTCTCCAGACCTGGTTGTTATTTCATATGTTAGTAAAATCTGCAGCGTCTAAAGAATGAAACGTTTTTACTTCCACCCAGTTGAAATCCTGCTGCGTTCACCTGAAACTGTTTTTATCTTGTGGTTGCGACTCACTGCACCTTCTTCAAACAGCTGTAAGGTGGCGCTCTTGTATCAAACAAAACACGTCACACAAACTTCAATAAGACTCAAAGATTCACCTCATGAGAAACGAGTTACTGAACAAGCTGAAACTTTGTTCTGCAGCGATGGTCTCAAGTTTAGATGTAATGACATCATCAGCCTTTAGGGGGCGTTACTCAACAGTCTTATGCGAAACAGAGTAAAGCTTCACACTTCCTCTGTGCAACGCTGCCACCGCGTGGACACGTTGAGCATTACATCCAAACACACACCGACGAGCAGCAGGAGGTGCTGATCACTTCCTGTACTTCTTACTGCTACATACAATATTTATACTCCATTAAAAAATAGATTTATTTCCAACTTCTACAATTTCAAAATAAAACACTGGAACAAACACAAACAGACGATCCAACAGCTGCTTCAACTCAAACTATCAGATGTTTAAAGACTCGATCGGGACGCGGCGCTGATGTGTTGACAAACGCTTTTTGGAAAAAATAGAAACCAGAAAAACTGACGTATGAAAAGCAACAAAGTATTTAGATTATCTTCAGTTTGTGCACGCGTACACACCCACTCTGAGTTCATCTACCTGCACATCAGAACTGTTTAGTGAAAACATTAACACGAGTTCCTAAAAAGTTTCAGCTGTGAAACGAGTCAAACGATGACGTGCGACTGGAAACAGGAAGCAGAACCTCTTTCAGGACTTTCCAGCTGTTGATCTGAACCCTTCAGTTCTTTAAGTCTGTGGTCTTCATGTCATGTCAGACGTGCGTGTGAAGCTTTTCAATCAGTGTCTTTTCAATTTGTCGCTGAACAGCGTCAGCAGGACCCCATACAGGAGCCCCCCCACCAGGAGGAGCGCCGTGCTGGAGAGGGGGCCCAACGACAGCAGGGCTCCCAGCACGTAGAAGAGGAGCAGCACGAGGAGCGTCCTGTAGCTGGCCAGCGGCCGCAGACTCAGCCTCGGCTGGCGGCTTCGCTCCAGGGTCCGCCGGGACATCGGACTCCGCTTCGGTTTCAGGAAGGGGTCGGGACCCACCAGATAGTGACGACCGAGGTGACCCAGGAAGTCCGAGCGTGAGCAGAGCGCGTTCATGTGACTGCCGAACTGAAAGGACGACAGCAGAAAACCAAAAGTGTTAAAATACCGGTTCTGTTCGTTAAAGCCACTCGGTTCCGACCCGTCAATCATTCAGACAGGAAAAGAATCACCGAGTCGCCTTTTTCTGTCTGAACGAGTTAAGAGGTCTGAGTTTTAAAGAAAAACTGCATCTTAAAGTCTGAAGAAGTTCTGATCTGGTCCACATACAGAAACTAGAACCGGATCAAGAGGTTCTACAGTACTGGATCTGGACTAGAGGGTTTAACAGGACTGTAACTATGATCTGAAATGTTTGAACTGCAGTGAAGTCGGTAAGATGTCGGGAGAGAAACTCACCCGGTCGTTGAGCAGAGAAGCGACCCGGTAAAGAACCCGGACCAGCAGGGCGTTCTCGTAGCTCCTGATTGGCTGCAGCTCTGGGTCTCCCTGATACTGAATGTCAAACCTGCGAAGTCCATTTATGATCTACACAGAGACACACAAACGTGCACAGTGTCAGAAGAAGGTTGCTGCTGCACCCCGGGTTCTGCAGAACACAGTACGGACCTGTCTCCTGCCCAGATCGGTGAGGATCAGCCCGTTTTCCCCCGGGATGCAGTCTGGCAGCTGCTTGGAGTGTCCGTCGTCCTGGGAAGAGCTCAGGTTGGAGATGAGCTGAGTCAGCTGACCCTGGTTCAGCTGCAACATGTAAACAGACACGGTGACGAGGCCGAACATGAACACGGGAAATCCTCATGAAAAAAACAAAACCACAAACTAAACAGCACTTTGGACTCCAGCAGGGAAACAGTTCTGCATCTAAAACCCGGTTCAGGTAAAATCCTTCTGTAAAACATTTTAATCATCTGACCTTAAAGATCTGACGCAGGTTCTCCAGAGCTTTGTCCAAAAACTCGTGGGTCTTTTTCAGATATTCTCCGCTGTCCTCGGACTCTGCGACAGTAAAGGTGTTGTTGAGGTCGGAGGAGCCGAAGCCGAACCAGGACAGGAAGGAGCTGTTGGCTGCCACCTCGTTAGACTGGTCCGATATCCTCTTGGCCGTCTGTCCAGCTTGTGCGATGATCTGGATGAAGTTCAAGACCTGCAGGGTGACACATGACACGCTGAGCATCATAGAGGACGTGCACGGTGACGCGCCGAGCGTCGTGGGGGACGAGCACGGTGACACGCCGAGCGTCGTGGGGGACGTGCACGGTGACACGCCGAGCGTCGTGGGGGACGTGCACGGTGACACGCCGAGCGTCGTGGGGGACGTGCACGGTGACACGCCGAGCGTCGTGGGGGACGTGCAGTAAAGCCCAACGCACACCTAGACGCGCTGCAACGCTTCACCCCGCGCATCGATTAGACTCTGTTGAATTCAGACGCGGCGCTGCGACTGGCAAAGTCCCTATCGAGCACCCGTAGTTTGTTCTACGCTTCTTAAAGCGGGCGTCTCCTACATCTCCTAGCTTAACCACTTACTGGCGCTATTTGACTGTAAAAAAACTCTCAATGATGGACGAGGAGCTCTACGACCCCCGATCTCATTATTATTATTTGACTAGTTGTTTTTTTCATACTGCGTTCAAGGTATTTATAAAAACAAATAGCTACTCACCCATTCTGTCAGTTCGCCGTTGGAAAATGCGGGGAAATGACGCCCGGCTTCGTGGCGATCTGGTGTAATTTGACGCGCGCCATTATCGTGCGTCAGAAATCGACGCGTTTAGGTGTGCGTTGCCCTTAACATGTTGAAACTCACCACTCCTCTGACGTCAGAGCCAAACATCTGTTTGTATTGACAGTCCTGTCCCTCCAGAGAGTACACGTGACTCTTCACCTTGAACACCATGTCTGTCACCACCCGTTGCCGTGACGACAGGTAGCTGCCCCCCTGGCTTGGCGTCAGGTAGCCGCGAGGCTGCCGGTGGTGGAGGACGTGTTCGGGCTCCAGAAACAGCTGCTCACCTGTAGAGATGAACTGATTCATACAGACACCTGAGACCAGAAACACCTGCAGGTTTCTGCTGGACCCCATCGGTTCTGCTGTCTTACAGACTGATGGAACCACCTGTTCTCACCTTTCTGGATCATCTCTGACAGGTTGGGCTGAGCGAACACTTTGGCCACCCTGAACACCATCAGAGCGTTTTTGGCGTTGACCAGGTCCGTCCTCATGGCTCTGTTCAGAAACCCCTGGAAGAGCTTCGTGTACATGAGCAGGTTCTCGTGAACAAACGACTCCCTGAAAAATAACAATTTTTAAATGTTTGTCAGAAAAACATTTTTTTCTTCAGAGGCTCGAGATCTGGATTCCAACAGCCATCTGACTCACCACTGATCTGGAACGGTTCTGGTTTGGTCGGGTTGGGGGTTGATCTTCTCCCCCGTGTATCTCCACGGCTGAATGTAGCTGAGCCACGTCTCCAACACCTGAACACAGAGAGGACATTAAGTTCTGTCTGAATCCAGACCCGGGTCCAACGTCTCATGTTTTACTCACGGCTCTGAAGGACGCGTCCAGAGGCCAGTGTCCAAAACAGTGCTGCAGAAACAGGTAGAGCTTCTGCTGCACAAACCGCTGCACCACCACTCTGTAGGAGGAGGAAACCATGACAACCATCTGGATCTACTGAAACCAGTCACATCTGCATTCAAACGTTTCCTCTTTACCAATAAAGGTGTAAAAATCAAGTGATTATTGTAACAAGCTGACCTCTTGAACTCCTCCAGTGGGCTGGTGTGAGTGTGTGAGTGGGCTGAAGGTGAGGACGAAGACAGCTGCTCCGGCTTCAGGCTGTTGGAGAAGGCGTGCAGATGTTTCACCAGGAGGCGCACCACCAAAACGTGCTCCTCTGACGGACTGAAGGGCTCCTGAAAAGCAAACCAGTCACACACCGTTCCACACTAACCACCTCAACCTGCTTCTCACAACAAAAAGCAGCCAATCACAACACACCCCAGTCCAAAAGCAGCCAAACGAGGTCCCACACCCATTAACCAGGACTGAGCAGCTACAGAGCATCAGAAACCCAGTGATAATAACTGTCTGTTAGATGGAGAGTCCTACAGAATGAGAGCTGGGACCTCTGAACTCGTCACCCGCTACACCGTCATGATGCAACATCCAATCATCTGTCAGCAAACAAGCATCACAGCTGCAGCATGTTTTCTACATGAACTGATGCAAACAAGCTAAAAACAATTAAATACTCGACAGCAGCATCAGCAGAAGAAAACATCAGAATATAAACTTCATGCTTTAGATGGAAACCAGTAAATCAGCTCCAAGTGCTGTCAAGGATACTTCTCTGCAGAAGACAACAGGAAGAAGCGTCTCCTCAGGAGGACACGCTTAATGACTTACAGGGTTTTCAGAATAAAATGTCCAATTGGTGGGAGAAAACAGTTAAACTTGTCTAATTCATGCTAACAGCATCATTGTTGATCTAAAAAGCTTCAGCAGAAAAGAAACAGCCATTAAACAAACTCTTCAGGTTAAAGAAGCAAAATGCAGCATAAACCTGGAATTTGGTGTCTGTTAATCATCTTAGTTTTATTAAAACTAGTACCCCTTTTTGAACAATAAAAAGTTTCTTTTTTAAAGAAGTCAGAAACACGAACGAGCGGTTCTGAATCCAAAACCAGTTTCTGTTCCGTGTCGTGTTGCTTGTAACTTAATACAAACAAACAAACAAACAAACAAATCAACTTACAGGTTTAAATAAAGTAACACGAACGTGACCAACAAAAGACACGAGACACTCGTCTGTGGAGCTCCAGGACTCGCACGCAGAGCGTCACGTCCAGGTTTTCATACATGACGACCAGATGAACAAACAACACGATCGTTTTCTTGGTTCTTTACTGTTTTGTTCATGTTCTTGTAGGTTAAAGTTGAAGCAAACTGGATTGTTTCTTTGTTTTTGTTTGTGTTCTGAGTCGTTTCCTCAGATATATTGTGTTCATGAACAGATACTCTGATGACTCTCTATGTAATAATAATATCAGTATCACAGGTCACATGACATCACGAGCTACACTTTGATGTCTGAACCTGGTTCAGGTTTAAATTGATCAAAAAGGGGTACGACAGTTTCCCATAAGTCTATTTACATGCAAACACGGGAGGAACACATGCAAACTGAACATGTACAACCAGCCACGCTCTGCAGCAGCTCTGTGGGCGGAGCTCTCAGAGAAGTAACCTTGACTAAACTCAAGTGACTGAAGGTTTACCTCCAGGAGGCCCCAGAGGGGCGGGGGTGAATGAAAAGGTAAAAGTACTTGGTAGGTGTGGAGGGTCCCAGAGCCTGGTGGGGCGAGGGGTTGGCACGGCATGCTGGACATACTGAGGCGGTACTGCAGCAGCGCCAGCTGTTCACCCATAACCACCAGGGAGGGGGAGGAAGAGGAGGGAGGACAACAACAAGAGGAGGAACAGCAGAGGAAGGGGAGAAAAGCAACAATAAGAGAGTGAGGAAGAGGAGACGGGGAGGGAGAAGCATGAGAACGAAAAGGGAAGCGAGCAGAAAAAAAAACATTTGGCCAAAAACATTCAGGAAGAAAAAAAGAGAGACAAGAAGAAAATATTGACTGTGGGAACAAAATGTTTCATCAATCGAAGCCTCATCTGAAGTCAGAGGACGACACGGATGGAGGGATGAGAATCATTTCACTCCGGGTTTACAGTCTGAAACAACACGTGACTACAGCTTCAATCCAACCGAGTGTTGATGTTAAAATGTTTGTGAAATGATTCTTTTCCCTCTTGTTTAACACAAACAGAGAGAACGTCTGATCAGATCGCAGTAATCTGTCAGTTTCAGTTCCCTCTGAACAGGTTACTGACATTTANACCTGATGGAACCAGCTGTTTCACTCTGCACACACGTGATCTTCACATTAATAACCAGAGCTGCATCATGAGTTCCATCATGAGAAACACAAACATGCAGCTCTGATATAAAGTCCATAAAAATCACTGGAATGTTCAGAGGAAACGAGCTGATAAGATCAATAAACAACGTCAACACAAATCCCACATTACAGCTCACGTCACGTTTCAGAACACCAACATCGGGTCTCACGTCTAACCTGACGACCGCCACCTCACAGCTGATCGACTCAGCTGACGTTGAACTCACAGCTTTAACTAGGTTAGAATTACACAGACCTGACAGAACCCAGTATATGAAGATTTTCAATGAATGTCACTGAGACACAGCTTCCTTTAACACTTTCACAATAAGAGCCCCAGTTAAACGCTAAACTTAAAATACTCATAACATTTGAAGCTCATGTAACTAGCAAACATCAAAACAGTTTAATTAAACACGACGGTCTGAACGAGGGGTCTGATGTTTTCATCCTGTAGATTATAATCAGATTACAGTCTTTTATTACACAACGGGATTTTTTTAATATTCTGTTTCATCCCTGAAACAAACGTCACCGTCTAAATGCCGGAGAGATGATAATCAGATTCGGGTCACGTGAAGTAACAGAGAATCAGATTCAGGTGGCGTGTTCATGAACCGTGTTTTACTGAGACGAGTTCGGTGGTTCAGGCGTCCTCAGTGAGTCGACACGTCTCATACATACATTTCATTTTAAACTGTTGGGCAGGTTTCAGTGTTTCTGCAGGTGGGAGTTTCATCTTTTCGAATGATACCTGCTCTCAGACGTGAGATCTTCTGTTGGTGTTCCACAAACAACCACATAGTGACATGCAGCATGCAGAGGAGGTGATGAGAAGCAGAAGCATCAGAATCGTTCAAAATGTCTGACTGCAGCAGCAGCTCGACTCGTGATGTGCAGCTGTCAGAAACCCTGATGGTTTGGACTGAACTCCTGCTGTCTATGTTCTGTCTCTGTAACATGAACTCTGTTAAACAGCTGATCTCTAGGAATCTAGCTACACAGAAGATGATTATTACCTCTAAAAATATCACCTGGTGGCCTTTTCTCTGCAATATACATGGAAAAACTACTTTCCTTTCACATAATCAATAAAGATGTAAATTTTTATCAAATGTAAGTTTTAATGGAGAAACAACAGCTGGTCTGTTGCCATGGTGATGGAAGTGGAGCATCATGTACAGCAGGGAGACTGAGGAGGAGAGGTTGTGATCAGCCAATCAACAGCCAGCTGTGAGGCTGCGGTGCAGGAGGAGAGGGATGAGGTAAACGTCTTACCTTTACCTGAGGAGACTGAAGCTTCTGGTACATCTCCAAAGAGTAGCGATGGAGCCAAATTTCCACAAACATCTTCAAAAATAAAAATCACAATTTCTACATTAAATTCTCTGAATGTTAACAACTTAAAAGTTTCAACATTTCTAAAGCAAAACATTCATATTTCAAATTGACAGTAAAAATGGCGTCAGAAAATTGGGTTATCTACGTATCTCAGCTTCCATGTTGTGACATCGTTCACATGACGAACGCAGACATGTAACAGGAACTTGACAGGTAAATAGAAATCTGGTGGTTATCCGTGTCTCACCTGTAACAGCGTCTCAGACCTCCAGATCTCCTGAGCTGCAGGGTCTGCGTTCACCGACGGCTGGTGGAAGATGTGATGCTTCAGGAGACTTGGCGTGTGGACGCCATAACCAGCAAACGACATGCTGGATGATCTGAAGAAGTGAGAACAAACTTTATGCCAAAAACTACAATAAAGACTGGTTCTGGTTTGCAGCCTCAGTAACTCTGAGCTGCATCTGTCATTCCAGACAGACGTGATGAAAGTGCGTTCTGATAGGTGGTCATGTGATGAAACCCGTGTTGGTGTGAGTACCGTGGTGAGGGAGCAGTGACAGAGCCCCTGGAATCGGAGAACGGGGAGGGGGGGACGTTTCCTTCACCGGGAAGGAAATACTTCAGGTACATGTCCACTAGAATAAAGTAGGCGCTGTCCGTCACGCTTCCATGCTGAGCTGAAGGAGAGTTCTGAAATCAGAAGCAATAACATGGAGTGAAATTTGTTACAAAGACAACAGGCAGCTACAAAATCTAGTTATTAATATTTCTGCCATCAAAGTTCAAAGAGGAACTCACCCGCGGTGCGATGAGACAGTAAGCAAAATTAAACATGAAGAACTCAAAAGGATCTGCAGAACGTTGAGGAACATTTACACTTTTCACCAAAATCAGAATTAAATTTATTGCCAAGTGTCATTTCCACAATACAAGGAATCTGACTTGGGTGAAGAAATCAGACGCAGACAGCCAATCAGCAATCAGAAAATAAATTGTTGTGAAACATCTACAGTTTCTCAGAGTGGAGAACTCTTTACTGTTTCCAATCAATTATTCTAGTTTTACAGAATCTAAAGCTGATCAAACAAACAAGTTCAGACAGATTCATGTTCCAGACAGTTTTGGGATGTTCTCTGGTACCACAGAGTCTCGTGTTAGCACAGTGTTCATTTGTGAAGGATACTGAATGCGATGTTTAGATTCTGGACGTCGGATGGGGGGAACTGCAGCTTGTTGTGGAACAGTGGACAGTCGGGGAGAACCCCCTCCTGGATGCAGGCCTTCACAGGACCCTTAAAAACAAAGTCCAGGGTTACAAACCAAACAACTATTTAGGATAATTAAATAATACACTACCAGACAGAAAATGAAATAATCACTTGTGTTTATGTGAACAAACAGAGTAAGAGCTTCTCATTAGAAAAGAACTGCATAATCAGAACTTCATGTTCTGGATCAACTTGTCCATGATCAATAAAAAACCTTGTTAGAAAAACAAACGTTCATCATTACTGTATTCAATCAATTTAGTTCTGCAGTAAAACCTTTACAATCTGGAACTTTTTAAAATCTAAATGAATCAAATAAGTTCAAACAATGTGGAGAATATTTCAACCAACAGGCTGATTGTAGGAGACAAACGTTCCTACCGGCAGGTAGTTGACGGGGATTTCATATTTATATTCTTCTGCTTGAAGTTTATAGACCAGCTTCATTATTGGGCCACTGAAAAGAGTTCAGAGTAAAATCAGAGTCTGATTTGGATTCAGTGGACAGTGTTACCTTCTATTACACAGAAACAACGTGTGACTACCCAGGGTTTAGAAATTCCATGACAACATTGTACTCATTGTTCCGGGGATTGAGAAGACGAAGATTCCAGCCCGCGATGACTCCGTCTAAACTCCCAAACACATTCTCTACCAACCAAGGAAAAATAAAGTGCAGCTCCTACAGAAACACACAGAAAACATGCTCAGTATTCAGGAACGAGTGAGGAAGAAAAACATGAAAATATTATTCAAATTCCAACAGGAGTCAGAAGCAAGAAGAAACCTCCAAATGAAGTGTTAAAATAAGTGGGATTGAACTGCAGCCCTTTGGTGCACCACCCACCCTGATGTTACTCATTCACTTACACACTTCTTATATTTTCATTGGCTCAGCTGGATATTCACATGAATGAAGAAAGATAAACCTCTCAGTAGGAATGGGTACTGAACCCTGGTATTAAATTAGCCCCGGGGCTGATTCTGACGGTCCACCCGGATCGATATGCTTCAGCCTTATCGGTCCTGTTAACGGTAAATTAACGGGAGATATAAACACAAGCCAAACCCTGTCAGCCTGCTCCTCCTTAACAAGCACACACACCGCGGGGAGGGGGGACAGCTGCGCGCTCCCATCTTCGTGTGATGCTCTCACTAGAAGCTCCACTCACCAGCAGGTACGCAGATACGATGGCAGAGTGAACAAAAAGATCCAAAATTTGGCTTCATTTTACAAAAATAGAGGCCGATAATGCACGCTGTCACAAATGCAATAAAAACTTTTGCTTTTAAAGGTGGGAACGCGAGTAACTTCACCAACCACCTTGTTAAAACACACCAAATACAAACAGAGAGATAGATGCACAGTGACTGAGTGCTGCTGCAATAACAACAAGCCCTGAATACGACGGCTTATTTACACTATACACTTTGAGTCAAAATCGTTCATTTTGGTTCTTAATAGCACTGTTTTATAAGGAAGTTATATATATTTTTAGTTTCTGGTATAAAACAAGTTGTTTATACAGAGTTTATACAGTTATTTATTTTGTACTTTTTATTTGGTCGTTATTTTCCGTGCTTTGCTGTTCCAATTGTTAAAAAATAAAATAATTATAGTTCATTATTAGGTTTTCTTTCTCCTTGTGTTTTAGTCTTTCAAAAAAAAAAAAGTACTGATAAGGGTACCGATAAAGTACCGGATCGATAAGGAGTGTCGCTAAGAGTAGTAGTATTGATAAATCCTTAACGATACCCATCCCTACCTCTCAGCAAAAACAATCAAGAAAGAAGTTTAGTTGTCGATTTATGGAAAACTTTTTGGAGATTTTACAGCTGCAGATGTCAGAACATCCTGATTTATGTGAAAAGGTTTCCACGGAGCACAAACGTGATATTGATTGATATGAAGCAGTAAAATAACATGTAAAAATGCCACGTGAGACACAGCTGAGACATGGGACTGGTCCGGTTGCAGTACCTTGGCAGGATACTCCTCTATGATCCTCACCAGGTCTTGACACCGCTGCAGAACCGGTTTAGTTGTCGCATCAGCTTTAAGGTTCGCCTGAAACAATGAAATGAAGATACTTTCTAAAGTAACAGATTAATTGAAAAACACTTAATCAGTAATTATACTGGTCATGTAAATATCTGCTGCTTCAGTTTTCCTCACCAGCAGGAAACTGGGCTGTTGTAACGTTGGAGTCGTCATGCTGTTGGTTGGTGTTCAAGCTCTTCGATCCCAGAACCTTCAAAACACACGCAAACTGTATTTATTTTTCAGCTTGTGACACAACAAAGTTTAATGTTCGACAGAAAAGAAGAGGGAAACAAAGAGACTCAAGTTTTTCTGCTGTTACCTGACAGCTAACCATGCTAACTACGTGCTTAAAAACAGCAGTGACCGGAAACTTCACTAACAGCGCCGGAAACTGAGTTTTCAACAACACTTTTTACCTCTGAACACAGAAGAAACTCAACGTTTGAACTGTTTTTGCAACAAACCGTGTCTGTAGTTTAGTCTGACTTTCCATCAGTTCAAACATCAACGTGCGGTCGCTGCTTCTTCTGCGGCGGCAGCGGCAGGCGGTGGCAGCCTCTCAGGTCTTACCGCCACCTGCTGGAAGTACTGGGTACTACACCAATACTTTTTATGAAACAACTAAGAACTATAACTTCACGTACTGAGTAAAATATTCATGTACATTAAAAATACTCACATTAAGGTCTAATAAAGGAGGGACGGCACAGTTACATTGTTATGTTTATTTTTTGAGCAAATTAATTCTGACCGATGATGGAAAATCATGTGTTTCTAAACATGGTTAAACTTTGTAAAAACTTCTGGTAAAAATTATTTTTCACAGCACTATATCTGTCTAAAGACTGTGAAGAGTCAACTTTATTGTATTATAGGACAAATAAAATTAACACAAATATCAATAGTTTCTTTAGAAATTCCTTCAGGTGTAACTAACATGTTTGGCTGATAAAACTGCTTTTTGGATACTCTTGTTTAATTTTTACATCTGCAAAACAAAAGTTTTCAAGAATAACAACAAATGGTCTTGTCTGGGGGGTGGGGGGGCTTTGGTTGCTCCTGCGGTTGCCTGCCTAGGCTCTGCTGCCCCGGGGGTTAGGGCTTGAATCCCTTGGGATGCTTTGAGGTCTGGGGGCCGAGGCTTTCCACACCCACTGTCAAACAATTTTATGAAGAAACCTTATGGTCACAGGTGCGTCCATGCACACAGGTGTGCACACAGATNATTCACAGACACTCACTGACTTGGGCTGCAACTGCCACTGGGGATGTTGTGTGTTAAGCAGTGTCATTATTTGTTTGTCTCCGTAATGATATTATCAGTGTTTAAATCCAGATGTTGGTGGATGCCGTGGTGTCTCTGCTCTTGTTTTTGTCTCTCAGCAGCTGTTGAAGCAGATTTCTCTCTCCCACCTTCTTTATCTCTCATTCCTCTCCTTTGCTATGTCCGCTGATTCAAAAAGTTGTAATAAACAAAAATAACATCTAAATAAAATCACAACAAATAAAGGTAACAAGCTGAACATTGCACTGATTGCTGCATGCTCGGCTTGTGAGAATAAATCTGTCAGGCATTTGTATGCATGTGGACATCAATTCCAACTGCTTTATTGCCAGACAGGACACGGTAAAAAAAAAGAAAGAATAACAACAAAAACACAATTATGTTTTTATTTTTCTTACTGTAAATGTAAGATATACTGTAAATACATGACAAAATGTTATTACTCCGTTTCAGGTCACAATATCACAGTTGTTAGGTTAAAAAACAAACTGTGGTTTACATAAACACACAAAACCAGCTAAATTCTATTAATTAAACTATCAAAAATAGAATTATTTAACACACAGGGATATGAAAGACGCTAAGGTTCATTAAATGTGTTCACAGGTGGGATTTTTTCTCAGAACAAGCGTCAATACCTGAAGAACCATTAAACCGTTTTATTTGTAATAATATGTGTTTGTGATTACTGACTGAGTTAAAGAATTTTTCATGTTTTGGTGAATCAAACTTGAACAAAGAATTTGTTCGTGTCAGCTGTTGGGCAGCAGAAATATAAGGTCAGGAATCAGATGTTTAAAAAGCTTTTTTAAAAGGAGACATTCTGAATTTAGGGTTACAGTAAATATTCAGATGACTAATCTAATAATAATAATAAACTTTTTGAATAAACTATGTTTACTAAAACTACAGCTACTAAAACTGAATTCCACCCTGAAGAATTAACAACAGTTTAGTTGTGAAGACACAAATCCAGAAAACTAAACAAAAACAAAAGTCGAACCTGATTTAACAGACATTTATTCTGAGTTTTAAACTTACCTTTACACCTTTAAAGACATTCATTCATTCATTCATTCATTCATTCATTCATTCATTCATTCATTCATTCATTCATTCATTCATTCATTCATTCATTCATTCATTCATTCATTCAATTATCTATCTTGCTTCAGATGACTGTGTGATCATTACGATGTTTATTAGAAATATTTTATATCTCAACAGTATTTACTACTAGAACAGAGAGAGACTTGTGGAATAAACTGACACACGATGCCTCCACACACACACACACACACACACACACACACACACACACACACACACACACACACACACACACACACACACACACACACACACACACACACACACAGACTTTCATAATACTGAAAATGTTTTCTTTAAATGTAAAAGGCTTTGTTTGTTGTTGTTTATGATTGAAACTGCAGCTGAGATGGTGTCGTATACTTCCTGGAACACAGAGGCAAGAATGTCAAGTAATACTGTAACATGATTAAAATATAAAGATAATAGTTTACGGATTAAACATTATATAATTGAACAGTCTGAATGACATTTGAACTGATTTGGGTAAAACGTGAACTTGTTCTCCACTCAGCTGATTCGTTGTGTGTAAATGTGTTGCTGTATCCAACAGCTGTATTTGTATTTGCTGATAAAGCAGAAGCCCTCGATGTGAACTTTCCTTGTCCTCTACACATACAGGATCTGTTGTCTTTGAAAAGTCTCAGAGTCCTTGGGGGGACTAAAGAGGGACCTGAGGAGGGTTGTTCCTCCTCACTCGGGCTTTCCTGCTCTCCTGTTTCAGCTTAAGAGCACGAAGTTTCTGTTGCCGGCGTTTCTCACGGTACCACAGCTGCTCGCACTCATCCTTGGTTAGACTGTTGCTCCCCATCATCTGCAGGTCTTTGTAGCTCTTCAGAGGAGGCCATGAGTTCCTGTGACCCGGTAGTAAACCTGGTTGACCCAGAAACCCAGCAGCTCCTCCTCCAGTCTGGCCGGTTCTGGGCTGACCCAGATGACCCGGGTGGTTGGAATGATGGTGGGTTGAATGGAGAGTTTGGTTGAGGATAATGTGAAGCCGGTACCGGGCCAGAATCTGGCTGTAGGAGTGCTCATGGCTGGTGCAGGTGTAGAGACCAGCATCAGTCACCTCTAAGTGTTGAATCAGCAGCCCTCGTTTCATGTAGACAGAACGGTCTTCATCACCGTGAGGAAGCTGAAAGGACGAGACGAGAAGACGGAGTTAGAGGTCCACTCATCTTCTCTTTACTTTACACAAGAACACAAACAATCAATTAGTTAATATCAGTTTTCCTTTTTATATATAATCCACATAAACAATATTTATCTTTATGTTCAAAGATCTTCATGTTTATGAAGTGTTTTGTAGAAAATACTCGTGTTTGTTCTTGGACTTTTCACACTCCCCAGCAGGGGGCAGTGTGAGTCACATGACGACTCAGTAGAAGAAGAGGAAACGGTCAGCGTTCCATAATGAAGTGAAATGAAAAACCTTTTTCTGTATACAGAAGTTTTTGTTTTTTTTTGTTATTATATTACAACTTCAATACAAAGTTCAAAACCATATTAACACCTTCACTACAACAGGCAAAACAGTACAATGATGTTTCAGTGATCAAAACAACACAAAACCATAGAGACAATAAAAAAAAAAGAAAGAAAAAGGGGTCTGATTAACTAGAAATTATAAACTTAAAGGATTTTAATAACCTAATCGTTATTTTTAATTTCTTAATGTTCATTTTTAATTTTTCTATTGAGGCCAGATAGAGGTTAAGATCAGTTTCTTTAAAGTTATCAAAAGGGGTATTTTTCTAGACCATTTGCTCTTATGAATATAATATTTTGCCAGAATTATAATAAGATTAATTATATATACTTAATTAGAGTGAAAGTTTGGGTCATTAAACATAAATAAAATCATATGTTATTTTTACTAAACATATTTGGGAGGTATGATTGCATATTGTACCAAAAATCAGAAACAACAGAACAGTCCACAAAAACATGTTCAATGCTCTCTCCATCATTCTGACAAAAAGAACAGTTATTACACTCAGTGGGGAGAAAATGATAAATATAATTTTTTACTAGGTAATATATATGTAGGATTTTAAAGATAAATTCTTTTATTTTACTGGAAATAATATATTTATAAGGTAATAAAAAAATGTAATTCCACTGCCTTCTGCTTAAATGAGGCCATCTATGTTTACATATGGGGTTTGAATAGAGGCCAAATTGGGTTCTAATAAACTTGTTGGTGCATTTCCTTATACAGAAGTGAAGTCTGTGTTATGAAAAGTGCATTTCATTCAGGGGCGGAGTCAAGGGACGGAGTCAAGGGGTGCCCCCCCCATCAACCTCGGTAGCTAAAGGAAGGAATGTGACGTCTCTTTCACCTTCACACATCAGAATATTTAAATATTTGATAAGATAATTAAATGTTTCATCACTGTTTGGTCTGACGTTACAGATAAAACTCACCTGTTTGAGAGTTTTGTTGTGTGAAAGCTCCACCGTCCACCTGATCTCCACCTGCATCAACCGAGAAACGCATTCCAGGAAGGTGGAGTTACCCTCAACAGCGTACATCACCTTCACCGCCACAGAGTCTAAATCTGAGTGAGAAACAGACACATCAGTGTCTCTCAGAGCATCTCTGTGGAGATGATTTTATTTACTGTTTGTTTCTGTGATGATTACAGGGATTTTAAGAAATACATTTTTTACTCAAAGACTAAATAAAGAGATAAAATCTGGTATTTTGCCAAAACTACAGTTACACAGTGGATCCTCTAGAGAGCGCTATGTCCCTGTCTCAAGGGTGAAAGTATTTCAGTCTTCCTGCCTCTGTTTTTCAAACAAAAATATGAACATAATATTTAAAATTTTTAATTACAAATTAATTAATTAAAAATATTTTTTAATAAGTTCCTTCCAAGATCAGACATAACAAAAATACAGAAATAACAAAAAACCATCAGTTCCAACTCATTGAAATCAAAAATACAAAAAGTTATTATCACAGAAATATTGTGACAGAATGAGTGTTCCATCATGAACATTCACTCTCTGCTGTGAAGCCAAAACATCTGATAATTCATCCACGTCATCAGTCACTAAATGAATAATAAAAGGAAAGTATTGTTTCTGTATGTAACTGTTACTGCAGCGTCACTGATGACAGGAAATCAGTTCAAACAGAAGCTGTTTGTTAGCAGGACGTCAGACTGAAGATCCTTACCGTCCTCTGAGACTGGACACTGACTCCAGGGGTCTCCATACTTCACATCCTGTCTCCGAGCCCGCCTGACACACACACACACACATACACACCAGTGTGTTTTGTTATCCTTATGGGGACCGTCCATTGACTTCCATTGATTTTAGTAACTAGATTTATACCTAACCCAAACCCTTTTCCTAACCTTAACCATTACTGATCTATAACTAACCCTAAGACTAACTAAAACTCTATTCACACCATACCTATAAACCTAACCCCTAACCCTAAAAAGGGGAGTCCCCCTCATGGGGACCAGGCTTCGGTCCCCACAAGAACCCTCGGACCCCAGAAAGATAGTAAAAGTCAGGAAACGGGTCCCCAGGAGGTCAGAAATACAAACCCACACACACACACACACACACACACACACACACACACACACACACACACACAAGTGTGTTTTGTTATCCTTATGGGGACCGTCCATTGACTTCCATTGATTTTAGTAACTAGATTTATACCTAACCCAAACCCTTTTCCTAACCTTAACCATTACTGATCTATAACTAACCCTAAGACTAACTAAAACTCTATTCACACCATACCTATAAACCTAACCCCTAACCCTAAAAAGGGGAGTCCCCCTCATGGGGACCAGGCTTCGGTCCCCACAAGAACCCTCGGACCCCAGAAAGATAGTAAAAGTCAGGAAACTGGTCCTCAGGAGGGCAGAAATACAAACCCACACACACACACACACAACACACACACACACACACACACACACACACACACACACACACACACACACTAGTGTGTTTTGTTATCCTTATGGGGACCGTCCATTGACTTCCATTGATTTTAGTAACTAGATTTATACCTAACCCAAACCCTTTTACTAACCTTAACCATTACTGATCTATAACTAACCCTAAGACTAACTAAAACTCTATTCACACCATACCTATAAACCTAACCCTAACCCTAAAAAGGGGAGTCACCCTCATGGGGACCAGGCTTCGGTCCCCACAAGAACCCTCGGACCCCAGATAGATAGTAAAAGTCAGGAAACGGGTCCCCAGGAGGTCAGAAATACAAACCCACACACACACACACACACACACACACACACACACACACACACACACACACACACACACACACACACACACACACACACACACACACACAAGTGTGTTTTGTTATCCTTATGGGGACCGTCCATTGACTTCCATTGATTTTAGTAACTAGATTTATACCTAACCCAAACCCTTTTCCTAACCTTAACCATTACTGATCTATAACTAACCCTAAGACTAACTAAAACTCTATTCACACCATACCTATAAACCTAACCCCTAACCCTAAAAAGGGGAGTCCCCCTCATGGGGACCAGGCTTCGGTCCCCACAAGAACCCTCGGACCCCATAAAGATAGTAAAAGTCAGGAAACGGGTCCCCAGGAGGTCAAACACACACACAAACACACACACACACACACACACACACACACACACACACACACACACACACACACACACACACACACACACACACACACACACACACACACACACACACAAGTGTGTTTTGGTATCCTTATGGGGACCGTCCATTGACTTCCATTGATTTTAGTAACTAGATTTATACCTAACCCAAACCCTTTTCCTAACCTTAACCATTACTGATCTATAACTAACCCTAAGACTAACTAAAACTCTATTCACACCATACCTATAAACCTAACCCCTAACCCTAAAAAGGGGAGTCCCCCTCATGGGGACCAGGCTTCGGTCCCCACAAGAACCCTCGGACCCCAGAAAGATAGTAAAAGTCAGGAAACGGGTCCCCAGGAGGTCAGAAATACAAACCCACCCGCCACACACACACACACACACACACACACACACACACACACACACACACACACACACACATACACACCAGTGTGTTTTGTTATCCTTATGGGGACCGTCCATTGACTTCCATTGATTTTAGTAACTAGATTTATACCTAACCCAAACCCTTTTCCTAACCTTAACCATTACTGATCTATAACTAACCCTAAGACTAACTAAAACTCTATTCACACCATACCTATAAACCTAACCCTAACCCTAAAAAGGGGAGTCCCCCTCATGGGGACCAGGCTTCGGTCCCCACAAGAACCCTCGGACCCCAGAAAGATAGTAAAAGTCAGGAAACTGGTCCTCAGGAGGTCAGAAATACAAACCCACACACACACACACACACACACACACACACACACACACACACACACACACACACACACACACACACACAGATTCAGATGGTTGACTCTGACAGACCTTCAGAGAGTCTGGAGAACTATTGATCAAGACCACTTTAAAAGATCAGAGGAAAGTCTGACTGCTGGGAAGGAAATCCCAGAGAAACGAGGACTTAAAGCAGATAAATACATCTGATGTAACGTCTCTCTACCTCCTGCTGGTGGGGAAGTATCTGGAGCAGGTCTGTCCATCCCAGGAGCAGTAAGGGTCTCTGGCCAAGCAGCACTCAGCACAGTCAGAACCATAGAACTCACACCTCTGCAGACCTAGCTGGACCACGCCCATCTCACTGGATACATACAGCTGTTCCTGCAGCAGGAGGAGGACGTGGGAGATGAAAGAAGGATGCAGATGTTTAATCAGTGAAGGTCAGTTTCAGGATTCATGTCCTCCAAACAGGTGCTTCTCTCTATTATCTGCTCTACACGCGGTCACACTCGTTTTCTTTGAAGTTTAAGATGTTTTTAGGGAGTTTTTCCTTTTCTACACTGCAACTGAAGAAACAAATGGTAGAACATATAAAGATTCAGATAAAGCTAAATTATATAACATTAAATAAATAAACTTTTGCTTATTGAACTACAGACAGTTGCAGGTGATAAAGAAACTATTTTGTCCTTAAATGATCATCAGAATCTTAATAATTCACTTCTAAATAAATTATGTTTAAAAATAACATTTGTAAAACAACATTGATTTTCAAAAGAATCCAGTTTTAGCCAGTTAAAATTATGAAGGTGAATGATTATCAAATTAACTAATATTATTAAGATTATCAAACATCCTAATACACAAATACACCTAGTTAGATTTAAATTATAATCAAATAAAATACAGACACAAACAGAAAACTTAGACACTGAGTTGGGAAGACCTACTCTCTTGTTGGACAGCTCCATGCTCAGGATGGGGGCGGGACTCTGGGAAATTAAAAACATACATAATATTCATAAAACAGTATCACAATAATAATAATAACTACAAGCATCATAGACGTGATTCATCAAGACTGACTGTAGTTTTTTTGGGGGGGTGGGGGTTGGGGGTTGGGGGGATGGGCTGGACTCAGGTCCCTTTTCTAAAAACTGGACGAGGGACTGGTATCTGATTATTGTGTCCATCAGCAGAATGATACAGAAACTTTAGAGCTGAATGTGATGTGAGCTGGTGAACGTTGTGGTGAAACAATTCATTAAAATAAACTTGGTGTTCCACAAGGTTCTTGACTGGGACCTCTTGTGTTTACTGTGTAGAAGATTGTTTTATTTATTTATTTAGGTCACTAGTTTTGACCCAATAAGCCAGAGATATTTTCTTTTCAACCACATATTTACCTTAGATGGTGTGACCAACATGGCATCATTCGTTAGTAAAATGAGAAGCTTCCTGGTTGAAGTGATTCTAGACTCCTGGTCTTTAGTCAATGTTAAACTACTGCTGCACATCCATGCATGTTTAGAACCAGGCTGATCCTGTTCAGGATCACAGGGAGCAGGTCTTGTTTCTGCAGCAGGAACAGGTCCAGGACCAGTCCTGGTCCATCACAGGGTCAACATCCATCAGCTGTGACTTAGATTTTATGTTTAACATCTTCTTTGGTTTTCTTTAGGTAAAATGTACATTTTATACAAGCTGTGATGTTATTTACATGTTGTTTTTATTTACTTTAATTAATATTAATTAAAAAAGAGTAAATCTTTTGTTTATTTACAGAAACCCATGCAGCTTTTAGCTGTGTTTTTATTGTTTGTAGGTAATTTTTTACAGTGTTGTTAAAGCACTTTAACATGTAATAAATAACCAACTAGTTACTGCAGCTGTTAAATAAATGAAGAATTTGTCTCTGAAGTGTTGGGCTGGATGGGAATACGTTGTTAAAAACTGTATTTGCAGGAAATTTTATCCATCATTATTATCTGTGATGGTTGTAAAATATTCCACAGAAACAGTGTGAAACATGTGAGATGGAAGGAATGCAGAAGGTGTGGTGATATTTCAGGCTGGTAGAGAAACTAAACGCTCCAGCTGACTCTGAGGTCAAGGCAGCTACTGAGATTAGAAACTAAATAAGCATCTTTCTTCTTCAGAAGGCTAAAGTTACCGCACAGCTCAATTTTTCTGGCTTGCTGACTTGTTTCAGCATTTCACAAAGAGAGTCAGTGACCTTTGACCCCTCTAAGATGAGGGGTCAAACTGAAGGAGGAGCGGGGAATGAGGGGGGGACCAGAGAACGTATTTTAGCGGTGATCTGTCCTGTCATCACCATGGAAACCTGGTCCGGGTGCAGACCAGCCTCTGGTGGCTCCAGCTGAATCTCATCCTCTAAATTTAAACTTGAAGTTGCTGCTGATCTGAGAAAGTTATTATCTGTTGAAATGTCATTTATACTGATGGATTGTGGGTTTTTTCTTGGATAATGTAACAGTGATAATAAGAACCAGAGATTTTGATGAGTCATGTGACGAGCAGCTGTTCTGGAAACCAGTTTGTTCCTGTTTTAATTTCAGCTTTAATGTTTGTCATGTTCTTCCTTCCCTTCACCTCTGCTCAGCTTCTCTCTTCTGACTTCGTTTTCTTTTTTTATTGTTTATTGCATTGTTTTTTATTTATTGTGCACAACATTCACACAACTGTCACATGCAGGTCACATGACCAACAAGACCAGCAACACATACATCATGTTGCAGAAGTTTCGTGATTCCAACTGAAATCTTATTATTTATTTTATGGTTTGTTTTTATAAAGTTTTATTTCTCTGACTAGTTGACAACAACAGTAGCAATACAGTGAGATATTAACTGATGTTAATTACATGTTAATTACATGTTAATTACAGCTACATTACACTTTTGTTAACGAGGCTTTAGATGCACAGCAGAGAGGGAGGAGGCTGCAACTTAAAGGCAGCAAAATATATTTTAACAAACAGACAGATTATAATCTGAATGAAACTTTATATACAAACGTTTGATTTTTTAAAAGTTTAATTAAACAAGCCTCATTTTCTGGCTGAACATCTCAGTTCTTCCATACGGANGTATAAGAGACAGGTGTGAAGCATGTGAGATGGAAGGAATGCAGAAGGTGTGGTGATATTTCAGGCTGGTAGAGAAACTAAACGCTCCAGCTGACTCTGAGGTCAAGGCAGCTACTGAGATTAGAAACTAAATAAGCATCTTTCTTCTTCAGAAGGCTAAAGTTACCGCACAGCTCCATTTTTCTGGCTTGCTGACTTGTTTCAGCATTTCACAAAGAGAGTCAGTGACCTTTGACCCCTCTAAGATGAGGGGTCAAACTGAAGGAGGAGCGGGGAATGAGGGGGGGACCAGAGAACGTATTTTAGCGGTGATCTGTCCTGTCATCACCATGGAAACCTGGTCCGGGTGCAGACCAGCCTCTGGTGGCTCCAGCTGAATCTCATCCTCTAAATTTAAACTTGAAGTTGCTGCTGATCTGAGAAAGTTATTATCTGTTGAAATGTCATTTATACTGATGGATTGTGGGTTTTTTCTTGGATAATGTAACAGTGATAATAAGAACCAGAGATTTTGATAAAGTGAAAGAAAAAAGATCAAATAAACTTGTGAGTCATGTGACGAGCAGCTGTTCTGGAAACCAGTTTGTTCCTGTTTTAATTTCAGCTTTAATGTTTGTCATGTTCTTCCTTCCCTTCACCTCTGCTCAGCTTCCTCTTTTTTTATTGTTTTATTTTTTCGGTTGTATTTTTCCATTTTCTCCTCATTTATTCTTCCCTCACTTTTCTCTCCTTGACTCCCCTGTTGTGTTATTTGCACAGAGGACCTTGGGAAATATGCGCCCTGCAATCTGTTTTTAAAATGAGTAGTTTTTCTTCATTAATATTTCCCAGTGGAGCCGGACTGACGTGGAACATCACATGGTGCAGGGAGATGGGCACCACGAGACACCAAAACAAACTTTTACCCATAAATGTCATGCATGTGTGACATGAGTTAGTTTGGTTCTGGACTGGAGGTTTAAAGGTTCTGTGGGATAATGTCCAGAAGAAACATTTTATATTTAGTAAAGTTGCTCTAAAAGCTTTAAATTATAAAACAAGGACCCAACAGGTCGAGTCCTGAGAGACTGTTTATGGAAAAAAGAAGGTAAAAAATGTCTATAACTGATTTTGCAGCAGCTGAATCTCACCTGGAAGATGGAGAGTTCCTCCAGAATAATCTCCTCTGTTTCCCAGTTGTCTTTGATGATTGACACCATCTTCACCAGCTTCCCATCATCTGAAAAATAACAGGAAGAAGACGGTTGATTGACAGGCCTGTAAGCATCATTTTGTTTCATACCACAGCTCTTAACCTTCACAGTAGTCTGAAAAAGGGTTGACTGAAATAATAAAAAAATAAAACATTATCATACTGCAACAATTCAATAAAAACATTTCTGACATGTATCCATGTCAGGAGAATTCTTCCTGGTGAAATCTGAACCCTGACTGAGCAGAAGCAGCATTAATCATGCAGGTAAATGTGCAGCTGATGGACAGATGAAAGATGCTGGAGAGGAATCCACTTAGTGGAGATGTATGGAGCTGTGGGAGAACCTCTGGCCTCCTGAGTCTGTCACCAGCTGCTAAATAACCTCTCATTTATCACAAAACCACTCAGACTCACACAGGAGGACGAAAACTTTAACACTAAGACATCAAGTTACTGGAGAAACACAAAGAAACACGAGCAAATACAAAAACTATTTATAGCACATAGATCAATAAAACCTCCTTAAGACACAGAGTGAAATGATCCACATCAGTGATCCACGTATCACGTGACACGTCTCACCTGTTCCCAGGTGTAACACGTCATACGGTCCGTCTTCAGCGTCCACTCGGTCCACAACAACCTTCTTCAGCATGTAGGGGGAGTTGACCCGGGTCAGGATGGGTCTGCCGCCCAGAGGCAGGACGGGTTCCCACATCAGCTGGTGCTGCCGCATGAAGCTCACCACCTCGTCTGGGAAGTCCTTGGTGGACTTGTGAAGAGGATCGTAGGTCTCGCTCGGACACTTCAGTACAGAAACACAAAGAGAAGATCGGCATGTTGGGAGATGTCAGTGTTCATGTGTTCGAGTGCTCGAGTGTTCAAGTGTTCGAGTGTTCGAGTGTTCAAGTGTTCAAGTGTTCGAGTGTTCAAGTGTTCAAGTGTTCGAGTGTTCGAGTGTTCAAGTGTTCATGTGTTCGAGTGCTCGAGTGTTCGAGTGTTCAAGTGTTCAAGTGTTCGAGTGTTCGAGTGTTCAAGTGTTCATGTGTTCGAGTGTTCGAGTGTTCAAGTGTTCATGTGTTCGAGTGCTCGAGTGTTCGAGTGTTCAAGTGTTCAAGTGTTCAAGTGTTCGAGTGTTCAAGTGTTCATGTGTTCGAGTGCTCGAGTGTTCGAGTGTTCAAGTGTTCAAGTGTTCAAGTGTTCGAGTGTTCGATGTGCTCGAGTTTCGAGGGTTTGAGTGTCCAAGTGTTTTAATGTTCAAGTGTTCGAGTGTTCGAGTTTTTTTTATTGTTTATTGTATTGTTTTTTATTTATTGTGCACAACATTCACACAACTGTCACATGCAGGTCACATGACCAACAAGACCAGCAACACATACATCATGTTGCAGAAGTTTCGTGATTCCAACTGAAATCTTATTATTTATTTTATGGTTTGTTTTTATAAAGTTTTATTTCTCTGACTAGTTGACAACAACAGTAGCAATACAGTGAGATATTAACTGATGTTAATTACATGTTAATTACATGTTAATTACAGCTACATTACACTTTTGTTAACGAGGCTTTAGATGCACAGCAGAGAGGGAGGAGGCTGCAACTTAAAGGCAGCAAAATATATTTTAACAAACAGACAGATTATAATCTGAATGAAACTTTATATACAAACGTTTGATTTTTTAAAAGTTTAATTAAACAAGCCTCATTTTCTGGCTGAACATCTCAGTTCTTCCATACGGACCTTATCAGGGAACGCTGCGCTGTAACGTATGGCTTACATTCTAACAGGAGATGATTTGTCTCACATGTCGCCATTTGTTACGGGTCATAAACTAAGATCGATCATTAAGTTATAGATTTAAAATATTTTCTCTGAAATCACATTCAGACTTGAAGAGAACATAAATCTTTGTAGGTTGTTAGAAATAATCATAAAGTTAATGAATAGTTTTCAGACTTAAATGAAAAGACAGAAAGTATATTTTTTTGAAAAATTGATTTAATAAAATGTCAAACCACATGCTGATATGAGGAGAAAGTCATGTGTTCTCTACCAGGAAAGGTAACATGAGGAAGATGGAAAAAGAAAAATGCAGAGCAGGAGAGATAAATATGCTGAAGAGACGGAGAGAAAAATGGAAATGAGTTAAAGTTGAATATGGAAGTGATTATTGTCTCTGCGGTGTGTCGGTGATCAGGAGGTTACGACCGCAGCATCTCGGTGACTGTTTCATTTTCCTTATAATCATTCTGCCTGATTCAAGGCTTCATCACTGACACGGCTCACCTCTTCTGCAATCAACCACATGATTTAACAGCCTTCCACAGAGAGCTGAAATACACACACACACACACAAGTGTGTTTTGTTATCCTTATGGGGACCGTCCATTGACTTCCATTGATTTTAGTAACTAGATTTATACCTAACCCAAACCCTTTTACTAACCTTAACCATTACTGATCTATAACTAACCCTAAGACTAACTAAAACTCTATTCACACCATACCTATAAACCTAACCCCTAACCCTAAAAAGGGGAGTCCCCCTCATGGGGACCAGGCTTCGGTCCCCACAAGAACCCTCGGACCCCGGAAAGATAGTAAAAGTCAGGAAACGGGTCCCCAGGAGGTCAGAAATACAAACCCACACACACACACACACACACACACACACACACACACACACACACACACACACACACACACACACACACACACACACACACACACACACACCCCCCTCCCCCCCCCCCACACACACACACACACACACAAGTGTGTTTTGGTATCCTTATGGGGACCGTCCATTGACTTCCATTGATTTTAGTAACTAGATTTATACCTAACCCAAACCCTTTTCCTAACCTTAACCATTACTGATCTATAACTAACCATAAGACTAACTAAAACTCTATTCACACCATACCTATAAACCTAACCCCTAACCCTAAAAAGGGGAGTCCCCCTCATGGGGACCAGGCTTCGGTCCCCACAAGAACCCTCGGACCCCGGAAAGATAGTAAAAGTCAGGAAACGGGTCCCCAGGAGGTCAGAAATACAAACCCACACACACACACACACACACACACACACACACACACACACACACACACACACACACCCCTCTGCCCTTGTGACAAGTTGAAACATCCCAGAGGAACCAACAGCGGAGGTGGTAAATCACCGGAGGCTCGACCTCTCAAAGCTTCAGCAGCTTGTTTTCATTACACAACTTTTTTAAAGTTTGGATTCTGATCTCACAGGAAATTTGTAATTTTTCACACAAACATAAATACCATCCAGTTTCCAATATATCCAGACAGAACGATGGACTGTGGAGTTTATCCTGGTAAATCTGAGCTAAATGAAACTCTTTAACATGCAGCTTCACCAGAATTTAAGAAAATGGTTGTTTATCTGTAAATAAACGACAGCTAAACACATTCACATATAAAACATTCATACGTCTCATTTAACTTGTCGTGTAAGAGGACGTAAATAAAACCGACTGGACTAGAGCTTTAAAACCTCACTGAAACCTTCCAGAGGGAAGTGGACCCTGAAACAGAACCAGCACCCCCCAGTGGCTGGCTGCAGTGTAAGTCCCGCCCCCTTTTCCTGACTAAACTATAGAGATACACCTCAGATCATTTCTTCCAGGTACTGACTTTCACGCCTTTTTATTCAGCATTTAGTTGTATTTTTTAATTTCATGCCTAAATAACTATAAATGTGCATGTGAGTGGGCGGGGCTTTCAGTCTCACGTCTTTGGGAGAATCTGGCTCAACACATACACGACTGTAAACTAGACGAAGGTATTTGGCCACACCCGTTTTTCAGTGTTTCGTGTGATACTTCATACTTTGAGGCAACACTTTGGTGACGGCCCTTCACTATCCAGCATGACTGCACCTCAGTGCACAAAACAATGATTATAAAAACATGGTGTGAAACAGCTGGATGCCCGTACAGAACCCTGATCTCAAGGGACTGCATGCCAGAACTTCTCACCTCAGCCTGGTGGTGTACAGTGGTCAGGATTTAATCAACATGGTGAAAGTCAAAATAAATAAGAAACTATAACATTTGCATTGGACTGTGTTTCTATATTTTTCCTATTAGATCTATTTATTATTATTTTGAAGTGAGATGTTGAAGCAGCCTGCAGGATTCATTCAGTGTGAAGAGACGAGTGAAAACATAACAGTGTTATCTCACAGCTGTTTGTGTATGTTGAACTCACAGTTCCGGGTCTCGGGTAGGGGATGCGGCCCTTGTACTCAACCCAAAGATAATCAGGACCTTCTTTGTGAGCAAACGGTCCGTTGAAAGCAGCTCGAATCGACGCCATGGAGTAAACACACACAGCTGAGCCGTGAAATAAAGAGCTGCGGGAGAAAGGAGAGCTGTTGGTTCATCTTGTTGAGTTTGATGAGAGATTAACAACATTTAAAGAACAGAGAAAGAAAAATACAGAAAAGAAAAACTGCAAAGAGACGAGGAAAAGACAGTTTAACAAGCAGTTTATGTTGCTGAGGAATAATCTGAAACAACCGAGGAAAGATGAAAGAATAGAAGAGGAAAGGGAGGAGGTGAGGAAGGAGAGGTGGATTAAAGAAACACAACCAGCTGGGCCCCTTCACCTTTGACCCCAAACACCCACTCACACCTGACCTCTGGGGCTGTGCACAGATGGGTGTGCACGTGTCAGCTGGTCTGTTAGGACCGAGATCCTTCCAGAACCTTTAAAGTCAAAGTCATAATGTCTGTGAATCTTTATTTAGATTGACCAGAACAAAGAGAACCTGAGTCCGAGCATGACATCGTGGGGCGTGGCCTCCCTCAGTTTCAGCTCATAGTTCATTCAGAGTAGACCAAGACTGTCCTCTTCCTAAAAATGTTCTGGATCTAGAACAAGTTTTTATACGACCCCTTTGAGACGTACAGAAATACAACAACTCAAACAGCTGAGTGCAATGACCTGACCTCCGTCCAGCTTCCAGGACCACAGACCTGCAGTCCCAGAAGACCAGATATCAGCGTGTCCCTTCTAGAAGTCTGAAGTCTCATACTGGAGGAGCAAAGAGACGCTTGGAGGCTCCTTTCAGATAAACGGCTAAGATTATTTAACTGTTTCTGTTTTGATTATTCTAAGCCAACAAGAACAATAATATTACTAAAACATTGAATCTTAAACACTAGAACTGTAAGAATTATAGTATTTATCTTTTTAATAAAGATTTTTGTATTTTAACAAGCAGGATTATTTTATACTGGTTGACTTCTTTTATTTTGAAATTGTCTGTTTTTGTTCAGGTTTGGTTCACGTGTGCTTGTTTCACACCTGATTTCTGTTCAGATGATTCCTGCACTGCTCTTTTTAACACACCTGTTGAACAGGTGGAACCTAGAAGATGAAATACACAGAGTGAAATGATCTTCTCACCTGGATGTTCTGAAGACTCCGTAGATGGTCGGGTTTTGAAGATCCTTCGTTTCCAAGACAAAGATGTCCTCTATAAAACCAAACCAACAGTTTATCATTTTGAACCAAGTGGCTGTTGATATAAATCAGTAATTAAAATAACTGAAATCATTAAATCTAGTTCACAGGTAAAGAAGAAAAAGAGACATTTTGTTTGACTTTTACTTTGAAAGTCAGCTGTAAATTCTTCTGAGATACATGTAGAAACAACGTTAGCCGACTCATTCTGCTAAAGCTCATAATATGAGCCGTAACTTGTCTAAGTTTGGAGGTAAAGAAGAAGAGACATTTTGTCTTTCCAACGTTCTCACGAGTTCAGGAAGAGGCAGATAAAGTCAGAGAATGAGTCTGAAGTCTAAAGAGATTATGAAGGAAAAGGAGGGGTGGGATCTGTTACCCAGCTCATCAAAGTGTGTGTCAACTCCAAACGGACCAGGAACCGAACAGACCAATCTGGCTTTGAGGAACGTGGTCCAGCGGTTGATCAGGCTCCTTTTACCACCAACATCATTCTGAAGGGGGACACGAAGGACAGAAGAAAGATCAGCTGGAAACGATGGACAGATGGACTTTGCAGAATTCATCACATGATTTCACTGATGCAGAGAACTGATGGATTTGTGACAAACAGTTTGTGCAACAGAAAGCAGAACATAAGGGGAGAACTCAGAACCACCCACACTGCTGCTGAGTTCTCCAGCTGCTGCTGAGTTCTCCAGCTGCTACTGAGTTCTCCAGCAACTGCTGAGTTCTCCAGCTGCTACTGAGTTCTCCAGCTGCTGCTGGGTTCTCCAGCTGCTACTGAGTTCTCCAGCTGTGCTGAGTTCTCCAGCTGCTGCTGAGTTCTCCAGCTGCTGCTGGGTTCTCCAGCTGCTACTGAGTTCTCCAGCTGTGCTGAGTTCTCCAGCTGCTGCTGAGTTCTCCAGCTGCTGCTGAGTTCTCCAGCTGCTGCTGAGTTCTCCAGCTACTGCTGAGTTCTCCAGCTGCTACTGAGTTCTCCAGCTACTGCTGAGTTCTCCAGCTGCTACTGAGTTCTCCAGCAACTGCTGAGTTCTCCAGCTGCTACTGAGTTCTCCAGCTGCTGCTGGGTTCTCCAGCTGCTACTGAGTTCTCCAGCTGTGCTGAGTTCTCCAGCTGCTGCTGAGTTCTCCAGCTGCTGCTGGGTTCTCCAGCTGCTACTGAGTTCTCCAGCTGTGCTGGGTTCTCCAGCTGCTGCTGAGTTCTCCAGCTGCTACTGAGTTCTCCAGCAACTGCTGAGTTCTCCAGCTGCTACTGAGTTCTCCAGCTACTGCTGAGTTCTCCAGCTGCTACTGAGTTCTCCAGCTACTGCTGAGTTCTCCAGCTGCTACTGAGTTCTCCAGCTGTGCTGAGTTCTCCAGCTACTGCTGGGTTCTCCAGCTGTGCTGGGTTCTCCAGTTCTGCTGAGTTCTCCAGCAACTGCTGAGTTCTCCAGCTGTGCTGCTGAGTTCTCCAGCTGCTGCTGAGTTCTCCAGCTGTGCTGAGTTCTCCAGCTGTGCTGGGTTCTCCAGTTCTGCTGAGTTCTCCAGCTGCTGCTGAGTTCTCCAGCTGCTGCTGAGTTCTCCAGCTGTGCTGAGTTCTCCAGCTGCTACTGAGTTCTCCAGCAACTGCTGAGTTCTCCAGCTGTGCTGAGTTCTCCAGCTGCTATTGAGTTCTCCAGCTGCTGCTGGGTTCTCCAGCTGCTGCTGGGTTCTCCAGCTACTGCTGAGTTCTCCAGCTGTGCTGAGTTCTCCAGCAACTGCTGAGTTCTCCAGCTGTGCTGAGTTCTCCAGCTGCTATTGAGTTCTCCAGCAACTGCTGAGTTCTCCAGCTGTGCTGAGTTCTCCAGCTGCTATTGAGTTCTCCAGCTGCTGCTGGGTTCTCCAGCTTCTGCTGGGTTCTCCAGCTACTGCTGGGTTCTCCAGCTGTGTGTCTGTACCTTGCAGACTCGAGCCACTCGGCTGTAGACCCTCTTGTCCCACTGACCGGCCTCGACAGCTTTCTCCTTGAAGAAGAAGTAGACTTTATCATCATCTGGACTGTGAGTGTCGGGGATGGAGAAGGAACCCACAAACTCCGGTTCTGAAGAACAAGATGGACATTAAGTTCTGCAGGTTTTGAGATTAAACTCACAGTAAATTTCACTGATAAAGACACATGATGAGAAGTAACATGAGTGGAATGTAGATGTGGTCGTGTTTGAACACAAGCTGCGTTTCACCGTTCAGCCAGTTGTGATCGTAGGCTTCGGTCCGGATGTAATGCTGACTGCTGCTCTGAACAGATGTGCGGAAGATGGCTGCATTGGCTCCCATAAAGTCAACCGACGTGCCGACATACAGTTCTTCATCTGAGGGGACAGATAAAAACAGAAAGACTGTTAAAAACAACAATAATTTCATGAATCGTCTTTTCCATGATTCAGTAGAACTGAGTTGTGTTTTCTTTGAACCAGGAAGTGAAAGATCTTCTACATAAAAGTCTGTAGAAGTCTGAATATTTTCCCGTGTGATCACCAGACTGTCCTGATGCTCAGATGTCAGGATATATTTCAGTCTATCTTCTGGTTTTCCCACAGCGTCTGTTTGGTTCTGGAGTTTATCTTTTAATAATGACATCATCAGCATTTCCTCAGAGTTTTTTAATCTCGATGAATCTGTGATGTTTTAGGATGACATCTT